>JBCFYV010007078.1:0-10011 GCA_039000515.1 Timema cristinae | reverse complement strand
TAATTAGTTATGTAAAACTATTTTAATTGTAATAAATAACTTATGATAAAATAAATGCATGAGATAACTTATTTCACTATACGCTCCTCACACCTTTTTAAAATGTTTTCTAAAGTGTTATTAAAAAAAGGGTTTTGGGTTTTACCTTCCAAACCCTTTATTCTCATTTGGGGGTGGGGGTTAGCTTTACAAAAATCTTATCCATATTCCCACCCCCCCCCATCCCCCTCCCACCAAATTTTTCAAAGCCCAAGTTTCAAGTGCGAGCATACTAAAGAAAGACAAACCTACCTAATCCCAATGGAAGGGGGCTGTCTTGCATGTGAAACTGCCCTAGTTCAATCTATATTGGTAGGGTTTTTGTTCTATATTTACTGTAACGCCACACTAGAGTTGTGCTAAACTGCTATAAACTGGCCCCAATCTGATATGAAACCCCCCCTAAGTCTGACTATGAAACTGGCCCTAATCTAAAGAAACGGGCCCTAAGCCCTAACTATGAAAGGCCCTAAGTCTTGTCTAAGAAACTAGCCTGGGTCTTGTTAAGAAACTAGCCCAAAGGTTAACTATAAAACGGGCCCCTAAGTCTAACTATGAAACGGGCCCAAATTTCTTGTCAAGAAACTATCCTAGGTCTAACTAAAAACTGGCCTAGGTCGATATAAAAATGGCCCTAAGTCTAACTAAAAACTGGCCAAAAGGTTGTCAAAGAAACAGTCTAGGTCTAACTATAAAACTGGCCCTAAGCAAACCTAGAAACTGGCCCTAAGTCTTGTCTAAGAAACAAACCCTGGTCTAACTATAAAACTGGCCTTAAAGGACTATGAAACGGCCCTGGCTGACTTAAAAACTGGCCCTAAGTCTGACATGAAATGGCCCAAAGTCTAACTATGAAACTGGCCCTAAGTTTTGTCTAAGAAACAGTCCAGGTCTAAATAAAACTGGCCTTAAGTCTAACTATAAACTGGCCCTAAGTCTTGTCTAAGAAACTAGCCCTAGGTCTAACTAAAAACTGGCCCTAAGTCAAACTTTTAAACGGGCCCCAAAGTTTGTCTAAAAAACTGTCCTAGGTCTATCTATAAAATGGCCCTAAGCTAACTATAAAACTGGCCCTAAGTTTGTCTAAAAACTATCCTGGTCTTGTCTAAAAAAACTAGTCCAGGTCTAACTAAAAACTGGCCTTAATCTGACTATGAAACTGGCCCTAAGTCTTGTCTAAGAAACTAGTCCTAGGTCTTGTCTAAGAAACTAGTCCTAGGTCTAACTATAAAACTGGCCTTAAGTCTGACTATGAAACTGGCCCTAAGTCTTGTCTAAGAAACTAGTCCTAGGTCTAACTATAAAACTGGCCTTAAGTCTGACTATAAAACTGGCCCTAAGTCTAACTATGAAACTGGCCCTAAGTCTTGTCTAAGAAACTAGTCCTAGGTCTTGTCTAAGAAACTAGTCCTAGGTCTAACTATAAAACTGGCCTTAAGTCTGACTATGAAACTGGCCCTAAGTCTGACTATGAAACTGGCCCTAAGTCTAACTATGAAACTGGCCCTAAGTCTAACTATGAAACTGGCCCTAAGTCTAACTATGAAACTGGCCCTTAGTCTTGTCTAAGAAACTAGTCCTAGGTCTTGTCTAAGAAACTAGTCCTAGGTCTAACTATAAAACTGGCCTTAAGTCTAACTATGAAACTGGCCCTAAGTCTTGTCTAAGAAACTAGTCCTAGTCTAACTATGAAACTGGCCCTAAGTCTTGTCTAAGAAACTAGTCCTAGGTCTAACTATAAAACTGGCCTTAAGTCTGACTATGAAACTGGCCCTAAGTCTGACTATGAAACTGGCCCTAAGTCTGACTATGAAACTGGCCCTAAGTCTGACTATGAAACTAGCCCCAAGTCTAACAATGAAACTTACCTTAAGTCTGACTATGAAACAAGCATTAAGACTTATTCCCATGAGGAAGGTGGTAGGGGTAGTTTTAGAGAAACTGTACACAAACCACCGTGGGGAGAGTTTGAGAAAACTTAAGAGATAAATTTCATGTGGGAACCACTTATAATGCAACAGGGGTGAATTCGATCCCCAACATTACTGTAAACTTCAATAATATATGTCGTAAATATGACTCCTTAGACAACAGGAATGCCAGTGCTGGTCAAATGAATAGTAATGATTTATTCTAAAAGTACCCAATGGTTTTATATTTCATTTTGGTTTGATTTATATAATCTAATGTGTTATTTTAATACGTACTTCATAAATTCTAACTTAACCATATATCATCTCGTCATACTAATCATTATTACTAGTATCTATAATATTTGAAAATTCCTAAAAATTGATCCCCCTCCCCTACTTCTTCTAAAATATAGTCAACTAATTTTGGGATTTCATTTTACCGAAGCCAATTTCCACTGACCATAGTCAGCCAGTTTAATCACTCGACCACAGCGATGATAGTATGTTTTTACAAGATAATATGTTTTTCTGATGGGATTAAAAAAATGTATTCAAAGTGATTGAAACACTAAAAAAAAAAAACCTTTGACCACAGAGAAAGCCAATCTTTTTTTTTTATCAAGTATCCAAACTATTAATTTGAGAATGACAGGCAGTACTTGATAGCAAGGTCGGTGACACGCAAGATCAAGGTCACGGAGAAGCTAAGGTATTTCTGTGATCCTGAACCGATGCTGGCAATGAAAATCCATGGGTTGTATGCAAACTAGAGAGACATGCGTAAGTCTCTTAGATAAAATAGATCTAGGAATCAGGGACAAACTGATTGTGATTTGATATCTAGAGGATTGTTGAATTAATTTCTAGGATGTGGAAGGGGCTAGGCCTTGGTTGATTTAAATCTAGGGCCTAGAGACAAGCTGGTATTGTTATGATTTCTAGAATGTAGGGTCTACAAGATATTAATTTTTCCTCAGATGGGGTTAATCTTTGAATGATATGAATGTAGATCTTTAAGGTCAATTGGTTTTGATTATATTTTTAGGGTTTGAGAGCAGCTACCCCATCCTCAAGTGAAACTAGGTTTTGGTTGACATGAATATATACATCAAGAGTAAATTGATTTTAAATTGATTTTAATTGGATTTTATGGTGTTGGTAACTCACCTTAGGTTTGCACAAAGCTTTGATTTACACAAACAAGTATTGCTTCACATTTAATTTTGGGTTAGTTTCTTAAAATTCCCTTGATATTAATTAATTATTATTACTATTATTATTTAAGGGTCCATTTAAACACAGGATAGCCCTAATATACTTAGGTGTAAAAAATTCAAAAATTAAACTTCCATGAAATCCGTAAATCTAGCAATAAAAATAAATAAAATATTAATCGATATTATATATATCTAAAGTTCTTGACTGACTATAAAAAAAAATTGTAGTTCAAGAGGTAAGCTGCCAGAAATCCCTGTTTACACACTTTATCATAAAGTGTTGGTTATGGTTTAGCACAAACCCCCACATTTGGGATAATTATTTTATTGTAGGTGTTTAAAGTTATATTTATAAACATAGAATCAAAAACATATGACTTATAATTGAATATTAGGTAACAATGCTTAGCACTAAACAACCAACCCTAACGGCACAAGCATTGTACAATATGAGCAAAAGGACAAGCAGAGTTTCATAAATTAAACTAATTTAGGCCTATTTAAGGATCGAACCTTATTATAGCTCTAGAGATAGTCTATACATTATAACCACTGTGTCTCAGAAATATGCAGGTGTGTTGAAGTTTCTTCCATCTCAGCTTTCACATTTTCAACATGGTTTGCTTAAACAGGTATCATCGTAGATCATACATAAAAGTTAAATGAGAAACCAGCATTTATTCAGAAAAAAATACGAAAACCCATTTAAGTGCAAGAAAATCCTCTAACGGTGTTAGTACAAGTAGTGTAACCTACTCGAATAACAAAAGAAACATGAACGGTCTCAGAGTTGGCCTACTCGTATTATGAAATCATGACACAGGATTTTTATATAAGTTTGGGTTCAAACGCGATAACTATTTAGGTTCGGAAAATTCGAGCTTGTTGTATAATTCTATTTTTGTGCTGTATTATGTGTCTAGTGACCTATTTAATTCTTTTTTTTTGTAAATTTGACTCACTACATGTTCGGAATTGTACGCATGATTAGGCCTACATATTATTCACTATTTTATCTAAAACTTAATCGTCTGGATAACCTTAGTGATGTATGCGTTTAGTTGAGAAAATAGTTAGGCTATCGTAATCGTAAATATTTTCAACATTGAGAATATAATGAATCTCTTTACCTTTTATATGTGCCCGTACCCAAAAAGGTGCATTTTACAATTCTGTCCATCCTTGGCCACCGTTATGAAACGCTTTCATGGATTTTGTCCAAAATTGATATTATGATGTTAAAGGAATATACCTCAGGACTATTTTGTTTTACTTTGACCCTAGCCCTAGAATTAAGGGTAGTTTACAAACAGGAGATTTTTTAATTACTAATCATTCGAAATGGTTTTTTAACGATTTTGTTCAAAATAGATATATATATAGGTTGTATTTGACCTCCAAAATGATACTGTATAGGCCTGCTTGTATTTTGGGTAAAAATGAGTCAAAGTGTTGTTTACTGGACAATTATTTTTAAAATTAGAAATATATTAAAAATGGCTATAACGATTTTGTTTAAAAATTCATATCAGGGGAGTATTTGACATGGCAAATGAAATTGTATACTTTTTTGGAGGAAAATTCGTTTAAGGGTAGCTTACTGATATTTTTTTTTAATTTGAATGTTTTAAAAAATAGCTCTAATGATTTGGTTCCAAATGGGTATCATTTGAGATTTTAGATTATAAATAATCAACTATATTTGTTTTACTAAGAAAATAAACTTTTATACTAGTTTACTTATAACTTATTTTGTAGAAGTTGAGTTTTTTTTAAAAATGCTAATGATTTTTCAAAATTGGCATTGAGGGAGTATTTTATATGCTCAACCACAATGTAAGTTTATTTTTATAAAATACATTTCTTTAAAGATCTTTAACTTATGATTAATATTATAAAAAATTGAAATTTTAGAAACTGGCCTTGAAGATTGAGCTCAAAATGAGTTTCTGGATATAGATGTTCATGTTAAATAGGAAATATAATATAGGTTGACTTACAGATAATTTATTTTTGAAATTTATTGTTAAAATATTTAAACATTTGTGAGTACTTACTGAAAACCTATTTTTGAACATTTTCTTTCAAGCTATAATATACGATATGAGAAAGTTTGTATGAATGTGTCATATCATTTATTTAATATTTTCTTTAGTACCGCCTTCGGATTATATACCATTATAATGGTAAAATTACGAATATGGTGCTACTGCAATATTAAAAATTATGTTTAATTATATTTTAAAGATTTATTCATCATTTGAGTACTTTATAATAGGGCATTTTTAAAAGATATATTTTTAAACTCAACTCTAAATAGGGATGGCATATAATTTTAAGACTTAGCTCTACATATTGTTTTATTTTAAGAGTATGTATAAATATATATTCCAACAATTAAACACAATATTATAGTATTCATTATGTAAAAATCTAACTTGAGGTTAGTAATAAAATAATTGTATGATTACGTATTTTTATATTTTTAAAAAACCCTCCGACAGTGAGAATATCCTCTCACACTACTGAGTCTTGACAATGACTATATCCATATTATAATTTAAACTCACTATACTCGCCGTCCCAACGGAGTTACACTTATGAATGAGTATTCTCACAATAAATATTTCAATAGATATAGCATGATTATACTATACTAAATTAATGCTGCCTAAAACTATAATCTTCGGCTAACAATTATGTGTCAACAATTTAAATAAATTATTGGTATATTAGTAATAAAAAAGCCAATAAATAAATTTACCCTAAGCATCCTTCTTTTAAATAGGCATAGCCCATTGAAAGAGATACAAAGACTACTGGGATGGTGTTAGGATAGTAACTTATGACCTACCCATTTATTTTGACAACCAGCCAACACCTACAATACCCCACTCTTGCTCATGGACTTTAACAACAGGTTAAATATTTTGCCATGTAAATAAACCATGTAAACATTTAATAAAGAATAGAAACATATAAGTCACTGGTTTGTTTTATATTTTCTGTAGTTATTATATTTTTATTAAAGCTGGGGCTCCTGTGAATCTTTACTAATATACTCTAGGATTGACAAGAAGATATTAAACTTTACATAAAATGTAAATTAAATAATAATAGTAGTAATAATAATACTACCTTGCTTAGTCACAAACAAGTTACTTTGACAAAAGAAAATATTATTTTGAAATTGGATAATAAAGTAAGATTTTATTAACATAGAAAATAAATAAATATTAGACAGTGAAATGTATTAATAAGTTTGTTACTATATGAACAAAATGTATGTATTATTATATTTACTTTTTAGCTGAAGGATTTTATTTCAACAAAATCTAAGTTTTAATCACCGGATAAAAACTGTGTACATTTCCATAAAGGACAAAAAACAGTAAATTATTACGGTTAGAATTTTAATATTATAATTAATTATTTGAAGCATGATTTCATTAATAGAATATTTTATTTAGCTAGTTTGATGCTTGCAGTTTTCATTTAACTAATGTTGGCTCACCGGTGGTTAAGGATTCTGGTAGATGTAATTTATATGAATTATTGATAGTGCTCACGAAATTGTAAAACAGCTTCTTGAAAATAGCTGGAAAAATTCTGATGAGATCTGGTTCTTATAATTTAGGAAAAATCATCTTGGGAAACTCCCACATTCATTCCTGTAGTATCCTTTTATATCAGGCTATCTTTCGAGACTATTTCAAGATATGAATCATATTCCTTATTGTAGATATTCTTAATTTCTAATTCAATGAACGAGAGTTAAAACTTCATCACTAAAGATTATAAGAATGGAAGCCTTGAATTCAAGTTTCAATTATCCTGTTCACTTCCACCTCCCGTCATTTGAAAAATGTTTTGATTTAATGAATAGACCTTACAATCCAAAGAAGAATCCATCTTATAAAATCATTGTTAGGAAAAATGATAATGACTTAAAATTTAATGAGACTTCCAAGAAGTAAGCAGTAAAATAGACGAAACTCTAATAGGACATAAAAGAGCTAACTTTGTTGATAGTTCGAAATTAAAACGTTAATTTCAAATCAACCGTTGAACCGAAAGGTCCATACTCAATCATCTTCATTTATTGCCAAATTTTCTCATTCTGGTAGCGTAAACTGGAACCTACTTTCTATTAGTTCCAATATTGACCACTAAATGCTACTTGCAAACCAGCCAAGGCTTAAGATAATGTTTTCATTTTGCTGTGTAGTAAAATGGATACTATTATCTTGTGCACAGGTAAGACCTAAAAAACTTATTATATTATAAATTTTAGTCTTATTATTGAAGTTTACAATTTAGTACGTTTAAAGTTTTTAGTTGGGAATTAAAAATAATTGAATACAGAGTTGGTACTACTGCTCGTCTGTCAACAAAGTAGGTATTATTATATTTACCATATAGAAATAGATAGCTAGATTTAAATAAGCTAAGGTTTATCACTCGAATATTGTATATATAGTGAGAAATTAAGGCAAGGATGGCATCTCAATCAATAATAATAATATTTAGCACCCTGTCTTACTACCCGTTCCGTTTATACGCTTTAAGTACTAATTACCTTAATGGAGTTAGGAATTGGGAAGGTTAAATTAGAGGAAGTGAACCCGAATTTGCGTGGAGGGAGAGTGGAAAACCATTTAGGAAAAACCACCCCCAGTTCACTCGACCGAGATTCGAACCTCGATTTCCCCGTCCTAAGCAGTCGAGCTCAACACGACAAGCGCGTTAGCCAACTACGCCACCGAGGCGGGTCAGGCATCTCGAGCATAATATAATTTACATATATGTATATATTTATATACATATATATTTATTAATGAATTCAAGGTCAGATATCGGCAATCCTAATACTAGGTCTCATTTAAAAAATTATCTCCCAATATACTCATAATCCAAAGACAATATGAATTTATTTTGATATTTTATCTAACCGCTTGGCTACAAAGTATGAAATCCTAGTAGTCCTCCGCTATATGCGATCATGAACGACGTTTTACATTCAAGTGTTGCACTTCTTAAATTAAATGACGATAAAATCAGATCTAAGTTTTCTCAATTAGTTTTAGTAAGGTCGTAAATTATATTTTAAGATAGTTAGGGATTGTTTATTAAGAAATGCAGCGGTTTAATGATATTCTCCTCAAGTAGGTGGTGCCTTCAGCTTAATTATTTCATTGGATTACGATGCTCGCGCCTCATATTAGCGTAAAATAAAATAAAAATTATTAATAGACTATAGCTTATTATCTCAAGGGTTTGAATAATAATTTTCAGATACTCAGTCCACGTTAACAAACCTATATGGTGACTCATTATAGCTTAGAATCAATGCGAGTAATCTTTGAATTGTCATTTTCATTTTATTATTTATCCAAGAGATTTAACGAGCGCTTTCTGAACTGGATAATTATACCAGCACATGACTTATTAACTAACATAAATCTAGAACAGGCACAACATCCAGCTAAGGTGACGGATTCTGGTATGATTTTCAACTTGACGAACGTAGTGTAGCATTTTTTTTTTTTTTTTTTTTTTTTTTTTTTTTTTTTTTTTTTTTTATTTTTTCCGCAAATTTTGGTTGGCTTACAAAATTCAAGGTTAATTGTGATGGAACACAATAAATCGATTTATGAATAAAAATCAAGAAAATTTCACAAGTTAATTGTATTATTAATCAATAATCATGTTATACTCATACAAACTAATGCCATTAAAATATTTTGATAAATATTCTATTTTTAAATTCATTATTTAGCGAGATGAATTTTCTTTATCTTATTGTCTCCGTGTTGTTTACTACTACTTTTCACAATTGTTCATCAGAAAACTTTAAAGAAACATCACTAAATCGCAACTAAATATTTAAACATATAATTTTTATGTTCGGGGGTAAGTTGGGTTAGTTTAGTTTTAATTTATTCTATTTTAATTTAATATACTTTAATTTTAAGCTAATTTCATATATGTTTTTAAATTATGCGCTTTAATTTTTCGACGGTTAATCTGGCTTTGTTTAGTTTCTCATTGTTGATTTTGTTTTGTAATAATCTTAAATATTAGGGAATACGGTGGTATTATATTGCTTGAAATAGGTGAGTTGAGTTTTAATTTAATTTAATATATTTCTTATAGTATTAATATTTTGATGTCAATAGATTTTGTGTGTTCATTGAGATTTATGATAATATTGTTAATAATACATTTATTTATTGTTTAAGAAGTCGGCCGATTGTGTTCCACCCCCAGGTTAGTTCATAGCTTATTGGACGCAGTGCTTACTTTACCCAAAATACATTTACTTCCTAATTATTTTATTTTTTGTTTAGTTTTAGTCATTACAATGATGATGAAGGAGAATATTGTTTGGTCAAATCTTACATGAATTTTAATATAGTAAATCTTGAAGGAACTAATTTGCCAGAAAAAATTCAAGTATTTTCTTTCTTGCCATTTTAGAATGATAATGCTTATAGTCACTAATATTAAAATAATAAAAGTCTTTTTAGCTGTTTAGAACACTATTATCAGCATAATTTTAAATCAGAATACTCCTTTCAAATAGTAACAACACTGGTAATTAGTACAAAGTATTAACTCCATGGCTAATCAATACCTGAAATCAACACTGGTAATTAGTACAAAGTATTAACTACATGGCTAATCAATACCTGAAAACAACACTGGTAATTAGTACAAAGTATTAACTACATGACTAATCAATACCTGAAAACAACACTGGTAATTAGTACAAAGTATTAACTACATGGCTAATCAATAGCTGAAAACAACACTGGTGATTAGTACAAAGTATTAACTCC
>JBCFYV010007076.1:0-10030 GCA_039000515.1 Timema cristinae | reverse complement strand
GTAAAGGGAGCAAAAAAACCCCCTTTTTATTTTAACGTGCCCGTTTTTAAAAAAATTTTTTTACTTTCCTTATTTCAATTAATAAACTTGATTCAAAAATAACCCAACTTTTTTATTCATTAACGGTACTTGTAAAAAATTCAACCTGTTTTAAAATATTAAATTCCCCAAATTCATTTAAAATTTTTTAAAAAAAAAACCCCCCAAATTTTTTCCCCAGTCCCCACTTCCCAAATTATTAAAAAAATACCCGGGAAATATTTTCTTAGAAAAATTAATATTCACAAAATTTAAGGAAATTGATTCAAAAATTGAGTACAAAAACCCAATTAGTTTCTTGGGTTTATTTTTAAAACACCAAACCGTGTTTTAGTTTATTTGCATTATACAAAGTATTTATGTGAACAAAAACCCCCTCACTTCCTTTATTAAAAATATTACGCCCACATTTTTTAATTTTTTCTTTTGGGGGAATTTTTTTTTTGTATTTAAAACCCCAAATTTATTTTTTTTTGGGGTGATCAACTTAGACAAAAATTTCCAAATTTAAAATTGCATTTAATATTGCATTATATTAATCTTTCACATGGGAATTTACGTAGTAAATGCCAATTTTAAAAAAAATTGTTAAAAAATTAAAATTTTGGGCAAGATTTAAAGAAATCCCTGCCACATATCGTTAAAAATTGGTCCACGTTTTGGCAGTAATCGGGAACTACAAAACAAAAGAGGCCAAATTAAAATCAATTCCAAACAGTTGACTAAAAAAGGGCCCTCACTCCTTTCGACCAATTTTTTATAATTTCTCCCATATTTTAGGGTGTCCGGGGAATAGGGACGAATATTAAAATGCTATAAACATTCAAAATTGATTATTTTAAAATGTTAAAGTAACTTCCTCATTTATGATAAAAATTAACCCCCATTTCCCCCCCAAAACCGCGCAAACAACGACAAAGCTTCATTGAAAATTCTCGAAAGACGCGTCCACAAACATCTGGTGGGATGCCGTTAATAACCCTGTTAATTTAATTATTCAATTGGTGGATTGTTTGTGGTTTGTTCACGTACACTTTTGATTTCACAAATCCCCGCACAAAAATAGTCACAAGGCGTAAGGTCGCATGATCCGGCAGGCCATTCCTGGTTGCCACGCAAAGAGATAACTTTTTGAGGAAACTTTTCATTCAGCAGAGCAATCGTTTCACGGGATGTGTGACATGTCGCATCATCTTGTTGAAACAAAAAATCGTAATTTTCATCAATACGAGGGAAAAACCAATCAGAAAGGATGTTTCGGTAACGGTCGCCGTTCACGGTAACAGCAGCTCCCTCATCACTTTCAAAAAAGTACGGGCCGATCACCCCTGCCCAGAACCCACAACACACAGTCGTGCGTTGTGGATGCATCTCATCTTCCACAGTCACTCGCGGATTTTCATTACCCCAAATTCCGCAGTTCTGCTTATTGACGTACCCAGTGAGGTGGAAGTGCGCCTCATCTGAGAAAATCATTATTTTTATGAAATTCTCGTTCTCCGCTTGTCGAGCCAAGACCCATTGAGCAAATCGATGTCTCTTTCCATGATCTGCAGGCTTCAACTCTTGTGTAAGTTGAATCTTGTACGCATGCGTTTTCAGATATTTTGAAAGGATTTCATGCAGTGAACTTGGTGATAAATTCAGTTGTTGATCACACCGGAGAACCGATTTTCTGGGGCTTACGATCATATTTTCACGCACGACAGCAATGTTTTCTTATGTTCGAACAGAACGCGGTCGTCCTGTTTTCTTAACGTTTGAAACAGAACCCGTTGTCTCAAACTTCCGGATCAACTTCCGAACTGATGACTCGGTTGGAGCAGCATTACGTCCGAGTGTCACACGCAGTTCACGAACGGTTACCGTGGGACTTTTACTGTTTTTGTAAAAACTTTTTATCACTTGGATACGTTGCTCAGTTGTCATCTGCTCCATGATTCAGCCAACAGTTGGTGGTGAGGATTTGATTCCGTTCATCCTGAAACTAAGAAGAGATATGCCATTAATAAACACCAAACAACAATGCTCACCACACAAAATCTATCAGGCTACTAATGGTAAGAATCGCAGATAACAAACATGAAAAAAACCACGGCTGCTAACCGTCATATGACAAAATGGCACAAAAGTCAAATTTGCCCTTACTTCCCGGACATTCTTTATATAATTCTTGAAAATGAATTTATATTGATGCACTCAGCTTTAATGATATCATCACTTAAACAGATCATGTCGGCAAACAAACATTCACATTTTCAATTCAATACACACACAAGTTTGTAAACTGTTGTAAAGTATACATTTATTCGAACGTTATCTTCTCCCTGACGCTTAACTTCTGAAGATTTGAAAAATCTAAGATGTTAACTTTGCCTATTGGACCGCTTACTCATATCTTCCAGGTAAAATTTGTTTATCCGAGACTTACCCAAAACTAACAGGTCTAAGGTACTTTTCCCATGACATCACAGTCAAAGGCCTTGGACTCATTAAATCTACGCTATGAATGTTACCACTTAATATTTAAAATTTTATGTGTGTAGTGTTTCTAGTAAACATATATTTTAGTTTCTAGCTTTATACAGCATTCCTATGACATTTTTTATGCACTATGATTAGGTTGGAACTTTGAAACGTTCTTTTCTGTACGAACCAAGTCTAGAATACCCAATTGTTTTAAAAAATGTTATAAATAGCTTTAATAATTTGTTTGGTAATAGAATTAACATAAACTTCACACTTATTATATTATCACTATTTAGGTTGAATTGTACTTTGTATAGGTTTTGTACTAGATTGAGCTTATTTCAAAGAGGAGCCTAGAGGCCCTCTCTTTACAACTTCCTGCCTCGAACATCATCTAGGGGGATTTTAAACATCACAACCTGGTGTGGGGTTCAAATTTTACAGACGCCCGTGGGAGGATGGTATAGGATATTCTTGTTTTAGAAAACCTGGTGTTAATGAACACCGGGACCCAGACACACTTCTCCAACTTTAATGGCGTATCCTATGTCAACGACCTAAATTTTCGTATCCCTGGGATTTTCACTCAATCTCTTTGGGAAATTCACATCTACCTGTGTGACAGCGATCACTATCCCATTCTGCTTCCACCCCTTCATCATTCTACCAGTATAGCATGTATAGCGTGGGCAACACAATTGGTGGTTAAACATTCTAACTGGAATAAGCTTCGCGAGCTTACCCTATATGATGGAGTTTATGGCCTAGGCGTCAATGTTAAGACGGGACATTTCACTTCGACGGTCATCATGGTGGTGAGGGCTTCCATCCCTTTATTCTCACCAAATCCGCACCACCGCACTGTTCCCTGGTGGAACTAGGAGTGTCAGTTGAATATTTCTGACCATTGAAGGGCCCTACCTTTCATCGACGTCCTACTATGAAGAATATGAAGTCATTCCGGATGCTACGTGTTCGAGGTGTCATTCGAGAAAGCAGAAGAGAGTCTTGGAGACAGTTTATTTCTACCCTTACAATTTCCACCCCCACAACTAAGGCTTGGGACAATATCCGTAGATTGCGTAGTAGCCATAGCTCCCATAAACAATATACTAGACCTCATGTCTACCGGTTCGATCTCCTTCTCCCCTGTGGAGGTCGTCAATATATTGGGCAATTTATAGGACTGCGAGATACTCTAATGATTTCGCAGTGCAGAAGTGGAACATCGAGCGCCATAATATTTACTTTTGTCAGAGTCGGTTGTAGGACTATAACTCATTATTTACTAAAGATTAATTACTGACCTATGCCCTGTCCCAGGCGGGCAACACATCTTTCTGCCCTGATGATATTCACTACGAAATTTTGCGCCAGCTGCCTCTTGCTGGACAGGCATTTCTGTTGGATCTCTTACAATAGTGTTTGGGAATACCCTCAGTTCCCATCATTATGAAGACAGACAACCAATATCTCTATTTGTAAATGTGGCAAGACTAAATTAGAGTCAACTAACTAGACTGATAGACTTAACTAGTTGTATGCGTAAAAAAACTATAAATAACTGAATTATATATTATTTGGAATTACGCAATCTATCTGATATTCAATGTGGTCTTTGCCGTAATCGATCTATGGTGGATCATCTTGTTCGCCTATAGAAAGAAATTCGTGATGACCTCCATGAACAGCATCTCTTGACTGTCTTCTTTAATTTTCAGAAGATGTATGACACCACCTGGTGGTACGGCACATTAAAATCCCTTTTTAATTGGGGGTTTAGAGCGAACCTCCCTGTTTTTATCGCTAATTTTATGTCTGATAGACACTTCCGGATAAGGTTGAATCACAACTTATCCGATGATTTCATTCAAGAAAATGGGGTGCCTCAAAGTATTATTTTAAACTGTACGCTGCCCACTATTGCGATAGATAGCATTGTAGACAACGTTCGTTTACCTGTCTATTCATGCCTCTTCATAGATGACTACGCAATATATTACAGTTAGTCGAGTCTCCACAATGCTGAATGTCAGTTTCAACTTTATGTCAACAACCTATGGATGTGGGCATCACGTAGGGGCTTTCGCTTCTCTGCATCCAACACAACGGTCGTCCACTTCCATAGATTACGCGGAGTACAAACAGCCCCCAATATTTTAATGAACCACGTTGGTTTACCAGTCTCAGACCCCGTAATTTTCCTGGGACATTTATTTGATTTTAAATTAACTTGGATCCCCCACTTCAAAGACCTGAAAGCAAGATGCGTAATAGCACTCAGCATTCTTAAAGTAGTTAGCGGTCATTCTTCGGGGGTTGATAGGTAAACTTTTACGCACCTCTATAGAGCCTGGGTAAGATCAAAACTTGATTACGGCATCTTTGTTTATGAATCATCTAGACCTTCAGCGTTATAGATACTAGATAGTGTCCACCATGTAGGCATACGACTAGCTACTGGTGATTTTCGTACCAGTCCAGTCGTCAGCATCTGTGCCGACGCTGGTCAGCCCTCTCTTTCTTACCGGTGGTCCTATCTTCTGGCATCCTACTTGTCAAAACTGCATTGCATGCCAAACCATGTCACTTACCATTCTGTGTTCCATCCCTCTAACCGTGTCTTGTATGAAACCTATTTGCATAGAACAAAGCCAGTTGTTATCTGGATGCTATCGGTTTTCGACAAGTGTGAGATAGTCTTGCCGATGAATATACCTTTATCAACAGGTCTTGTTTCTTCCTGGAAGATACGCCTGCCGCAATGCCATTTTGATATTGCCAAGTTCACTAAAGCAACCACCCCACATATTATATATGAGAGGACATTTAATGAGCTTCCTTCCATTCGCTTGCAGGGTTTTAAATGCATCCCCATGGATGTTTATAAATGTGGGACCTCCATGGGATGCACCTTTCTTGTGGAAGGAAACCATTTTAAATTTTGTTTAACTGGTGAATCAAGTGCTTTACGGCAGAATTATACGCCATTTTTAAATCTTTTTGTTTTGTTGATCGTAACTGTCACCGTTATGTTCTCATCTGCACGGATTCCATGAGTTCTCTCTTGGTATTGTCCACTTTCTGCTCCTGGAGTCCACTCGCGCAGAAAATACATGAAAACATTAATAAAATGGATTTATTAAATACCCAACTTGCCTTCTGCTGTATTCCTGGTCATGCTGGTCTTTTAGGAAATGAACTGGTGGACCAGGCAGCCAAAGAGGCGGTCCATTCCTCTCCTGAGGTGAGTTTGGTTGTCATGTTTTTAAACCTGAAGGTTTATGTTCGGCGTGAGGTCTTACACTGCTGGCACGAATTCAAAACAAGCTGCGGTCTATCAGGGACGGTGTTTCACGATGGCCCTCTTCCATACAAATGTCTAGAAGTGAGGAGGTCATCGTGACGAGACTCCGCTTCGGCCATACATTTCTGACCTATGGATTTTTATTAAGAGGGGCTCCACCTCCAGTGTGTGATCTGTGCGATTCCCACCTTAGTGTGGTGGAGTGTCGCAAGTATGCCCCCATTCGCCTGGCTCTTGATTTAAAAGGTTACCTTTGTTTTTTATTACGTAACAGTGCGGATGGAGTCATGTGTTTACTTAGATTTATACGCCAGGCGAACCTTTTAAATGCCATTTGAGTCTTTTTTATAAAGTTTCTCACTTGGATTTTCTCATCATGAGAATATTTTTAACATTTTTAGTAGACTTAAGTATATTTGTTTTGTCTTTTTATTATATTACTATTTTAACATATTTGTCTTTTATTTTACCTACATTATTATTTTAATATGTATGTCCTGTAGTTTTAACGTGTTATATTTTAATATGAGTGTTTTATTTTTTTAAATTGTGTAAACCTATGTTTTTTTAGAAAGTGTATTACTCATTTCATAACAATAGCTCATTGGGAACTCTTATGAAGTGTCTCAAATTGGTATTTTATCATATTGAGATTTTAAATTTGTACATAAATCTAGTACTTTTATGTAATTTTTATCTTTGGTTTTTACCTGCATATTTCGACAGGTTAATTATTTATTATGTCTATCCCCTATGGAGATTTTACTATGTTTTTATATCGTTTAAGGCCCTAATGACCTCACTGTGTTGATGGGCCTCTAAATTTCAATAATAATAGATTAATTGTCGTTTCACTTCATCAAGGCTACAACCATATTGTGACGCTGGGCATGAGGGCCTATTTAGCTACGTGCATAAAATTAAGAGACTCTCAAAGGCAGTCTTTGTTTGGCAAAAGCAGGATACAGCTCCTGAAAATGCATATATTTTGTATTACCACGCTAGAACTGTCAGCACTGTTTGTTTACAATTTCTTATTTGTCTTTTGTCAGTTTTTTTTTAATATTACCAATGCTAGCTAATTTACATCAACACTACCCGCCCTGAATAATGCCGATACTCATAGACATCCTACAATATCAAAAATTTACATAAACCTACTATGTCTAAAATATGTGCTTTACTCATTCTTTGTATAACCTGGAATATTATGAGTTTCACGGCCGACAACCATCATACGACTTCACACCAAATACTATTCCGAAGTGAATACAGACACTCCTTTGAAAATTGGATCAGTTACACTCCTGCATGAGGTGACCGAGGACTACGCTGATTGGTCTAGCCGGCCGATCTAAAACATGACGCGTTCTACATTGCCAAATCGCCGGCTCTTCTAAATCAGTGGTTCCCAACCTTTTGTGGCCCATCTCCCTTTTCTGGAGGTTGACTAACACCTTTTCATTTTCATTGTATGCCTAATTTTAATTTGAAGTAAGGTGTAAATAATAAAGCAGTTTTATTATTATAAACAATTTTACTACCGTATATAAAAACAACCAAAGCAGTTTTATCCGGTCACTCTTGAATAAAATAGAAAAAAAAAACATTTTTTACAGATTTTTTTAAATAACAAAAGAGTGAAATAATTAACTAAGATCATTGATGTACATTTAAAAAACAGGAGTACGTGTTTTCATTTTTAAATTGGAAACTGGAAAAATTAAGAAAATTGACAGTTAAAATTTGAAAAAATAAATGAAAGTTTGAAAATTTGTTATTGTTTTATTTTACCTTTTCAATGGCTGCCTTGTGCTTGGTGGATTTCAGTTAAAACTTGAATATCCGGCTTTATGTTCGTCAAGTTCAGGCGCAAGTCTCCTTTGAGGCAAATGTCCAACTTATTTCTTTGTTTTGTGAGGAGCTGGACAACAGAACTAAATCCTTTTTCAACTAAATATGTTGACGGGAACGAGATGAGAAGTGGTTCAGTTTTTCCCCACAGTTGTGGATAAGTGTCCATAATCTTCACCCAGCCTAACTCGTAACCGCTCTGCTTGAAAATGATTTTCGCCTCACAGTCATACTTCAGATCTAGAAACTCTGTCTGCAAAGAGTTATCAAGCTTATCCACAGCTTCAAACGAGAATGGATCTAGAATCCAATCAGGAATTTGTAACTTGGTCAAATCTTCAAATCTTAATTCCATGTAATTTTTTAAATGGTCAAGGTAATCAGTAAAATTTAGGATGTTGTCTTCTGGGAGATCAGGAGTCCCGTTAGCTGACACTGAACACTTTTTAAGGGTCGGAATCTGAATCAGCTCTTTACAGTCAATATTTACCTTGTGAATATCAAACTTGGCGATGAATGATGAAATAATTCCTTTGGCCTTGATAAGGTTCATCTTGTTTCCTTGAAGCCTTATATCGACTTCGTTCATTTTTTCAAAAATATCTGTAAGGTACGCAAGTTCCAACTTGCGTTGCTTCAAATTCTCACTTAAAACATGATCAGACGTGTCGAGAAACTCAGTAACCATGTCAAATAATTCGAAGAAACGGCGCAAACAGTTTCCTTTGGAAAGCCACCTCATGGCCGTATGTAGAAGCAAGCGTTCGAATTCCTCATCATTTTCATCGCAAAGTTGTCGGAACAGACGGTCATTGAGGGAATTAGCTTTAATCTTGTTGACACCAGTAATGACCAGATTTAGGGTTTCATGCAGGACACCACTCAATTTTTTCGCAGCTAAGTGTTGACGATGAATGACACAGTGAATAGTGATGACCTCTGGCACTTATTTCTTAAGGTGGGCTAGAAACCCAGCACGACGACCTGATATGGCAGGAGCACCGTCTGTTGCGCAAGCGCTCACGTTTGTTAGGGGAATCTCTTTTTCCTCAAAATAATCTTGCACCACTTTAAAAATCGATGATCCCTTCGTATCAGTGATCAAAGTTCTAGCAAACAGCATTTCCTCGGTAATTTCCTTTTGTTCATTGATAAACCTCACTTAAGCTAATAAAATTGCTTTGTTATCAATCACAGTTGATTCATCAATCTGCAATGCAAATTTACTTTATTTCAACAAATTGGTGAGTTTGGATTCAACGTCTGTGGCCATTTCATCAATTCGCCTGGAAACAGTATTGTTGCTCAAAGGAACCAATTGACTTATCTTATTACTAGGGCCCTCGCCTAGCATGATTTCAACAATTTTTTTGGTAGCTGGTAAAACAAGAGTTTCGCCAATTGTGTGAGGTTTACCAATTTAGCGATCACTAAAGACACCTCGTAAGAAGCAAGAAGACCTTTGTCAAGATCGGTTGCTCGTTTTTTAAATAATTCACTCACTTTAGGCCGTTTAACAGCTTTAGCTTTGAGGTGTTGAAAATAACTATGTTCTTTACTCACTTTATCACTGTGTACTCTTGATAAATGATCTTTCATTCACGAAGGCTTCATGGCTTCATTACTAGTAAATGTTTTATCGCACAAAAGACAATGTGGAAACTGCACATTTTGCGGTGACGTGATAAAACCGAGTTTTAAATACTCAGCTGAGTATTGACGACACTTCAGTGAACTCGCCGGCTGAGAATAGCCAGTGACTCGTGCTACCCGGCAACTTCTACTGTACAGTACTATTTTAATTTTTCCCCCTTTGAATACTCATCGCCCTCAAATCGCCCCCCACTTATTTATTGCCCCCTGAGAACCCAAATCGCCCACTTGGGGGCGATAGCCCCCAGGTTGGGAACCACTGTTCTAGATGACGGGTCATATCATTACTTTTTTTACGTGTTATTTAAACGTTCACTAATTATGTTAGTTCTTAAGAGGGTATATTTGTTTATTCTAGTTTATAGCCACATCTACTGAAGATGGTAATATACATTTATTGATCTATTTAACAGTTGAGTGTGTATTGTTATTCATAGTCTTGAAAATGTTATTGTTGAGTAAGATGCTTCAGAATTGACAGACAGCCCCTCTTTCACCCGTGGCAAGTTCAGGTACCCTGAAGCCCGAGATTAAGTCTCGGATGTTTCTTCACTGGCACCAGCTAGGCAGGCTTATAAATATTGTGTAGGAACAGGGATTCGGATCTTTTTAAATGGGTGTGGAGAAAGGAAGGGAGCTAACCCTTACAAGAAAGTATGTCCTTTTATTAAAATGTTGTATTGACCTTGTGTTTTGCCTTTTTCTAAT
>JBCFYV010007066.1:0-10223 GCA_039000515.1 Timema cristinae | reverse complement strand
ATCTGTCATTCATGGCGGGAATATTCAGCTTCGGGACCACTTGGGACTGTAGCTATTGTTGTTATTATTATTATTATTGTTTATATTTGGGCTTGAAGAAGAAACACAAAAATGACCACCCTCATCATATAAACCAAAACAAAACTAATGATAGAAAGGAAATCTGGGAAAGCGAAAACATTTGCAATTACATGGCGGAGTGAGTTTGTGGGAGGAACAATAAGTAAACAATAAAATGGAGAGTAAACCGATTAGAGATGAAATCTGAGAAGTCTCTCAAGCTTAATCTTTTTTTAAGCACTGCGTCTTACTACCCATTCGGTATATATGCCAAGCTTAATTTAACCTTTTTGTGTGTGTATGATCCTTAAATGGTGGTACACTTACGCCCTCCTTTCACTGACAAGGTGATACACTTATCACACAGGAGGAGGAGTTGAAACTTAAGGCGGAATTATAGGAAACACTAGTTAAGGGCAGTAGTTTGTCAGTTTTTATAGCAATTTATTTTTTCACCAAATAAATAGAATATTTTTCCAGTTGAAATATAGAGTTTAATTCTCTTCAACAATTCTTGAATATATGTCGAGGGTGTCCTGAAATTTAATGACAACTTTTTCTTTTTATTTAACAAGTTTCTCATTAAATGCTACTGTGCCCATGACAAATATTCAACAACTGTTGGGATTACTTTGTGTCAAAAATTAAACTCTACGTTTATACTAGAGAGATATTTTATTTACTTTGGAGAAAAAAATGGTTTGCAATGAAAACGGATTAAACACTGACCTTAGCTCACGTACCCTTCCACCAAGTTTGGGGACTCAAGTAAAGGTTATGTATGTTTCTGTGGTTGAATCTCTTAAGCCGTTTGAAAATTAGAACGAGAGTCTAAGACCAGCCCAGTGATAGTGATAGTTTACAAGCTGTCATTTTCACTAAGTTATTTCCATCTTCTTTCCACGTTAATGAAAGCGCAGTTTATCTTAAGTTATCCTTCCCATTACTACCACTTAGATTAATTAATACTTTGTTGACCTCGGTGGTCTTGAAGTTTTCTGAAGCGATAAAAATCCGTAAAACAACTTCCTTCGGATTAAAAACAAGCCATCGCTCCCATGTCGAATGTGGCGTGTACAGGATCCCTGAAAAGTATGTGAAAATACTTTTACCGGCAAAATTATTGGACGCTCTCATTCATAGAAATTCTCGTGTGCTGACATCCATACAATCTGTCGGTTCAGAAAGTGTCCGTTCAATACTTTAAATTAATAAAAAAAACTATTTGTTGATAGCTCATGTGTTGTGTGTATCCCAACTTGCACAGGTGGACCACGAAACATGGATGGTATGGTTTGTCGGTAACATGGGAGTTGGAGTTTTAATCTTTGTTAGGAGTATTAAGGAAATTTAAAAAAAAAAGTTTTCCACTCTGCCTTCATGCAAATGCCGATCCATTATTTTCTCTAATAGTTTTTCAAACAGGTGAAATAAATGTTGATATGAATATATCCATGAGTAGATAGCAGTATTTCAATTAAAATAATGCACTATTACTTCTTCGTCTCCACCCCATTTGTGTAATTGGTTTGGTTTAGTCCGGACGCGTGCGTTATAAGACGTCAAGTAAAAAAAGAAGCCCTAAAGAAGCATTTATTAATATAAAAGTTTTCACAAATAAATTTTCCAAAATCAACATATCCAAAAAAAAAAAACTCACTTCTTACTATGAATGTGTTGTAAAATTAATTAAAACCAACTTTGCGCATTCCGGTGCTAGGAATGACTCTAACTCCCCCCCCCCCCCCCCCCTACTCCATCCCTGCCTACATCACTCACACGGCTCGCCAACACTTTTGGTCATTTATAACTGGAAGTCCCAAAAGTCAGCAGCTTTAGCTCTCGAACAAGCAACCGCCTGCAGCGTCGCCTGTGAGCTTCCTAAATCATGACCACCATCACGCGCTTCTCTGCCGTCGGTCGGAACTAAACCTAAATATGATGATCAACTGCCGAGCTATAAATCCGTCAGACCCTATGACATTATTGTTATAGTATCTCGTCAAGTAAAGAGAAAAGCTGTAACATTTCAAAGCACAATATGGAAGAGAACAACCATCCATAAATATTCGGTTCGGGTGGGGCTGGTGTGGAAGGGGGGATGGGGGAGTTTGGAGACAAATTTAATTGCATTGGCCTCCCACCGGAGGGTGGGAAAATATCGTTGGGGAATAAACAAAAGTTCATCGAAAGTAAATACAAACGGAAATATCTCCACGGCATTTGATGGTTAATCTCCGCTCAGACTTTCCACTGAAAATTTCCCCATTTTGAAAATATGTTCATTTAATTTTCCTCTGGTAAATTTTTCAACGGCTTAAATAGAACGAATGAAATTCAGATATATTTAAATTTTCATCATGTTTCACTACTTGTTGGGGTTATTCACATGTATTTGAATTATTCTAAGGTAGTAGAGATGATGAAGGTAACATTTATAGGAAATGTACCTGAGCTTGCGTGGAGGAAGGGTAGGAAAGCATTTATGAGGAATATCATCCTTGGTACATCCAGACGGAATTCAAACCCCGACCTCCCAGTCAACGGCAAAACAGACTAAATGAGCTTAACCTTAGGCCACGTGCCCCCCCAGCGCAAGTAGCCTAGACATCCCGAGTTTTAAAGTTTATACTTCAGTTTGATTTATTATAAGGATGTTTACATCAGAAAAACTACAATAAAGCATTAACAGTGATTTCAGTCTTTACCTCACAATCACATACAAACTTCAGCGCTTCATGGTCAAATTAAAAACTACAAATAACGTCGAAGTTTCGGTATACTCGATATGTTCACATATCAATCTAATATTTAAAGTTATACGAATACACCCCTTTAAGCTAGGGTGCAATTTCTCTACTCAGGCCAGACTGGGACCAAATTTTTAAAAAAAGTAACTAACAGAAACATCATTCAAACATGTTTTTATTGTACATAAAAATTATGACATTACGTCATATTCACAGTGAGTAATCAAATAACCGGAGAACCTCCAAAAACAATACTCAAAATTAATATAAATACAGTATATGATAGATTAAAGTAAATGATTCGTATTTGAGGAACTCATTTTTAAAAACTAAAAGACTCTTAATATTATTATCATATTTATATTCTGTTGGAATTCTTGTTAAAAAAAAGTCCTCATTGCTATTAATTTTGTTTGAAGTCTTTGCAAGTTTGGACTAAATCTCATCTTGTTATAGTTATTTTTTTAATGTTTCGACTCTCATTTGTGTTTTTATGAGGTCTACAAATAACTAATTATGGAAAAAATCTTTCTCTGACTGCATTTGTTCCTTGAAGGCACAAAAAAAAAAACACTTTCATGTTTAAAATGGAACGTTGTTGCTTGAAAAAGTCATTAATGCTCTCGCATATTTAAAACAGGATGATTTTCAGTATCCGGTACTTTCACAGATGCGGTACAATAAGTTAAACCCTGGAAATGCCCCGGGAAAAATTGTCACCTTGCAGTAGGCCCTTCTACTGTAATTAAGTTACCTTACATGTTCACAGAAGAAATTATCTAAATATTCACAATAAAATTTACTAGAATTCTGTTTTTATTTATGATTAAGAATCACAGGACCCCTCGTTTATTTCCTTGACGCTTCATTGGGTTTAAACACAAACATTAAAATTAATAAAAATACTCATAAATAACTAATCAAGTGGAGGATACATTTTCAGCCCTTAGCCCTTCTGATCAATCAAGCCACAATAGTTGAGTCATCCAAACTTTCCGCCCTCGGATCATTTTGTTCTCTCTCTTCCTTTTCTTTTGCGTTTTCTTTTAGAAGCATTTCAAATGACCCGTAAGTAATTTTGTTTCAACAAAACATGGACAATACAACCAAACGAAAAAAAACTTTCTATATTAAGTTGTTGTATTGTTGAAACTTCGATGGAATGAACAGAGTTCGGGTATCTTAAGAGACAAGATAAGATACCAACGTTTGTTTATTTTGTTCTAGTTGGTTGTTTTTTTGTGATGGTCCCTGATGGTGGAGGATAAGGGAATTATTCAAGGGGAACTCTCTTGTCTAAAGTGTGGTAGGGGAGGAAGGCTGAAGCAACAAAAGAAGGTGATATGGTGTACACCGTGGAGTTGTGTTATGTATCAAAGAAGCAAGTCATTGTCAGGACGTATAATTAGTGCCACAGATTGGGGTGGTTTTTTTTTTTTGTTATTGTTGCTGTTGACGGGGCCCTTCTAGAGCATCCAACTAAGAGCAACAACGCAGCAAAAGCTACAAGTTTTTGTCGGTATTACTTGTGTGGCTTGTGGGAACCAAAACAAGACGAGCCTTGTCATAACCCCACTCTCCCCTCTCTCTCTCCCTCTTCATACAAGAATAGTTCCTCGTTACAAGTAAAGATTTATCAAAACATAATTTGCCGGATCTGATGTAGTAATAATGTTCTTGGCTGCGGATAGCCTATACTGGCACAAGAGCATACACTCCGTTTAACCAGAAAAGTAAGAAGTCTCTCCTTGACAGATTACACTATGGTTATATCCTATAAGCTACGCCACAGTGGAAACGTACACGCTAAGCTTGCTCTAACAGCAGTCTATCCTTGACCGATTAGACGATGGCCCTATATTCTAAGCTATGCCACAGTGAACACTTTCAAGGTAAGCTTGCGTTCACAACAGTCTCTCCTTGAGAGCTTACGATATTACCCTATCTTATAAGCTATGGCATAGTGGAAAAGTGCAAGGTAAGCTTGTTAGCTTTCAGGGTAAACAAAGGGGGAATATATATACCGGTTGACTAATTTTTACTCAAACATAATTAAAAATCAATGTAACTTTTTAAAATAAAATAAAGAAGCCTGAACAATTTTTAACATGCGGTAACACGTGTTCTATTCTTTGTTTTCTTAAAACATTAGCTGCATATAGTCCGAACGGGTAGTAAGACGTGATATAAAAAAAATACATAATTTATATAACCTACATTCCAATATGTTTTAAAAGTTTTCTGTGTGTCTTAACATCCATTTGGGATGTCCTCATTGTACACCTCTATTCAGCCACAGGATAATAGAAAATGAATAATAATGAACATAAAGGATTAAAAAAACACTAATGGAAAAACCAGCTCTATTGTAACCGGTCGAAGTTGAACCCCGGCCTTCCAGGGAAAAGTTTGGACTGAAAACTACTACATCAGCCTTGGCGGAGATTCTACAATTAAAATTATGCTGACAAAAGTACCAACATAAACGGAAAATCTTGTTTTCCCTCTTTATTTAAACTTTGTAAGAGCACAGCTGGAAATGTATTATTTTTTCTTTTATAAAATATCGGTGTAAATTAAGAATTTTATTGTACTCATAAATAACTTTCAGATATGAGAAAAGTTTTCACGAAGTATTTTTTAATAATGTTTTTAAAATTCTGTTCCAAATAATTTAGTTTTCAATAAAACAAATGATTTCAAACGTTGCTTTCCATTGGAAACCCTGTGTATTTATTTACATGATTTTGTTTAGATCCCATTAAAACTGATTTGTTTTTTCAAGTTTTGTAAACTTCTAACACATTTTATAAATCTTGAAAAGTATTTTACTATCATTTCAACTCTTTGATTCACACGCATCGGTGCTCATAGGGCCTAAGGCATCAGTCTCGCACCATACTGGACTGCAGGTGACAGAGAGAGAGAAAGAGAGAGAAAGTCGAATCTCTTCCGGGTGCACTGGCAGTACTTACGTGATTCATTACTGTTATTTTGCCATTCTTTCTCCAGTATGGTGAGGTTTTAAATTCTTCTAAAATATTTTCCTCAACCTAATGCATAAATTAAACCGCTACTAGCCATGAAAAGTAATGATTAAAAAAGAATATTTTTTTTATCACCGCATCTTACTACCTGTTCCGGTTATATAACAATATGACAATTACTATATAATGTGTTTGGGTTGAGGAAGGAAGTATCTTAGAGGTAATATACCTGCAGTTGCGTGAAAAGAGTGGCCAAATATTTATGAAAAAACACCCTGAGAAGATCCAACCAGGATTAATACCCCGATCTCCCAGTCATCAACAGGCCAGCCTAACACGATAGTGACGTGTAAGAGCCCTCGGCTACTTAAGCGAGTTAAAACAAAGTTCCTTTTATTTTGTTACGTACGGTCTATAGTTGAGGTGTGTTAAAGTATTTTACGACACTGAACATTGTCACGAGGATTTAAATAAACATCGTACATCTCTGTGATTATGCTCCAGAATAATATTTCAATATTAAGGTAAGGATATAGTTGTACGCGAGCTAAGGGTGGTGTTTTTTCGGTTTTTATAATAAAACCTTTTTGGACAGAAAATAATGCTCCGAGAGAAACATTGAGTTTAATTTTCTGCACATAGTTATTATTGTTATTAGCACCACGTCTTACTACCCGTTCGGGTTATACGCACTTACGCTAATGTATGGTAGTGTGATTGCGAGATTAAATGGAGGACCTATAGTTTAACGTGGAATCCGAACCATGGTGGAGGCCTGGCACTCCTCACATTCACAAGTTGAGATTAATACACGTCTTGTCAGAGGTGAATGAAGGGTTTGGTAATAAGATAAATCTTTGCCAGGATCAAAGATTGAACCCCGGACCCCAGCATAGAAGTCCGACACCTTACCCCTAGACCACCAGGTCATCTTCTGCACATAGTGATATAAACAATTGTTGAATATTTGTCATAAGTATAGCGGCATTAGATGACAAACTTTTTTAATAAAATGAAAATGTTGTCATTAAATTCCAGGACATCCTTGATAAATAATCAACAACTGTTGAGGTCACTATAACTATAAAGAAAATTAAGCCTTTGTGATTCTACTGGATAATTGTTTTATTTATTTTGGCAAAAAGAAAATATTTTGCTATTAAGACTACAAAAACACTGCCATTAGCTCAGGGTCTCTACACCCCCACCTTAAGGATGTTGCCTACCTGTGACCTCACAGCAGCAGCTCAAGGTAGGATTTCCCATGTTTAATGTATTTACATTTTATATTCTGAAAATTGAAAAATGACACCTGGACACGGGAATCGAACCCGGGACCTTCGGTTAAGTACGCCACTGCTCTTACCACTGAGCTATCCAGGATTCGTCCCGTGCCCATGGTCATTCTTCACTCATATTTTAAGGCAGAGTCTATGATGGACGTGCGGAAGTCGTCAGCTATAAAACATGTGATTATATAAGATCACAGCCATCAGACAGCGCAGCCACCTGCGACTCAGTAGTTGGCATGATTGCAGCCAATTGACAATTATATATTATAATTGTACGGGATTGCATATATTAATGAATCAGAAAGCCGAAGCAATCATCTATGCAATTTAGTGAGGCTAGCACCTCCAGGTGTCATTTTTCAATTTTCAGAATATGATATCTAAGAGGTGCTAGCCTCACTAAAATTCATAGATGATAGTTTCGGCTTTCTGATTCATTATTTACATTTTATTTGGCGAGTTAAAAAAAATATATTTCATTGAAACAAAAAAAACATAAATGCTTAAATAATTATAAAAATAGTCTTATATTATTATGGAAGTGCTTTTCTGTAAACGATTTTTTTTTAAAATCGTCTACTACTTAAATTATTTTGTTTTAGAGTGCTTACGTACGTAGAGCTAAAATGCAGACCACTTTTTGCAAAATAACTTCGAATTCTCCAAGTAGGCAGGGTGACCTGGTGGTCTAGGGGTAAGGTGTCAGACTTCTGTGCTGGCGGCCGGGGTTCAATCCTCGGTCCCGGCACAGATTTATCTGATTACCAGACCCTTCCTTCACCTCTGACAAGACATCTTGTGAATGTGGGGAATGCCAGGCCTCCACCGCGGTTCGGATTCCATGTTAAACTGTAGGTCCTCCATTTCATCTCACAATCACCCTACCATTACACATTAGCTTAAGTGCGTATAACCCGAACGGGTAGTAAGACGTGGTGATAATAATAATAATAATAATAATAATAATAATAATAATTTATAATACAAATCTTTTATTTGAAAAATATTTTTATAAAACTAATAACTTTCAAGCTATACGCAATCATATATATACTTTTCGAACATGAAAGGTAAAATATTGCGACCGTAAAAAAAACCTAACCCCAAAGTTGTGGGATATCGACGTCTCATTACCACATGAACCCTAAAAAGTGGTTTTTGCAATGTCGTCTTCTGTGTGTCTGTTTAACCCTAAAATTAAAAGTAGATTAATAAAAAGAGAAAAATCGATTTTCTCAAAATTGACTCTAACGATTTTAATTAAAATTCGTATCTACGCTTTGATAAAGATTATAAATAAAATAGCCATTTCAATTTTTCTATGACAATGAATTTTAGTTTACAGAAGCGGAAATTTCCGTATTTCAACAAATATTTGAGATACTAAATAACTTATCATTGCAAAATTGTAATACTATTAAAAATAAAAAACTTTTATTTGAAATATATGTAAACACGTCTCGTATAGTACATAGAAATATTACAGAAAGTACTAAAGCTAAGGTATTGTCACGTTTCCTAGAAAAGGTCCCACCGTGCGACGGTCAAAATTATGAAATTATATTCAAATTTCCCTTAGAAATTAATAGGTTTTGTGAATTGAACATTGATAATGAGATTGAATTTCTTACTTTATGTATGAGTAAAACAAGTGGGTATTTAACGCAACTATTGGTCGAGTACTTAAATGAATGTCTTTTTTTGAGAAACTGTAGACATAGAGTTCTAAGTACCTTAATCCCACCAAGGGCTAAGGTCAGTTTGGTAGCCAAATTTGTCAATAGATTCCAGAAACCCCAGGAATCCTTTCGTAACTTCATTATGTCAATCTCAGAAGCCACCAAAGTTCTTGAACTCAATTTAGAAGAAAGTGAAATTGTCTTGACCATACTTGAGAATGTATCACTCTTAACGAGACGACATTTTGTTTTCGTCTCGCAGCCATCTTCAATGGCAGAATTACATTGTTTATCTTCTCAAATTGAAAGTTCTATGTTAGCCAAACAGGAATATTAAATTTCCAACCAGCCACCCACTATGGATAGTAAGCTTATTAATACTAGCTCAAATAAACCTAAAACATAGTTATAATAAACCCTTCCCAAACGCACACAACCAAACCTCATGTGTTTCATAATCAAAATTTAAGTAATTTAAATCATACAAAAGATGTGTCATCAATTAAATGCTTTAATTATGTTCAAATGGGTCATTACGTAAGTCAATGTAGATCAAAAAACTTGTCATGCGCCGACAAAGACATGGCTTAGTCGGGCGACGCAAAACCATACCACATACTTTGGATCTAATTATTAAAATGAATATCAATACTGTTTCTTGTTTAACTCTTGTTGATACTGGAGCAAGTTGTTCTTTTATAAATTCTAACTTTAGTCAAAATTTACCCAACCTACTTCCCTTGGAGATAAAATATTTTAAACCTAGATATCTTGCCATTGCTAATGGAACAACATTAAAATAGATAAAAGTATTTATTGTACTATTAAAATTAAATGATTTACCTGGAAACATTAATTTTCTATTGTTGATAATTTACCGTATGATGTAATACTAGGTATCAATTTCCTGTCAAGGACGAATAGTCAAATCGATTTGAAGAATAATAATATTTATTTTAAATTTAACCCTTCTATTGAAGTAAAATTTGAGAAATTGAAATGCAAACCAAAGAACATTTTGATCAGTACCACATAACTTAGTGTTACACTAAATAGTTTCTCTGATACGATATCCGCTAAGTGGGGTAAATGTGATGTATTCCTTTATCAAATTTTTCTCTTTAATTATCAACCTGTCAGATCTCCTTCTTATTCTTGTTCACCACCTAAGTTAAAAGCATTTAGATAACGTGTCCAGGATCTACTTGATAAGGATATTATTATATTATTAGACCTTCCCGTTCTGCATATGTTAGCCCTGCATTTATAATCCCCGCAAAAAAGATGGTGGACACAGACTAATAGTGGATTACAGGAAAATGAATAAACAGATTGTTTTTGACCCTTACCCCATGTCCACGGTTGAAAGTGCATTTCAACATTTAGGGGGGGCGAAGGTCAATAGTTTTATTCAGTGTGCTCTTACTGAGGAATCTAAGCAGTATACCGCTTTTT
>JBCFYV010007064.1:0-38371 GCA_039000515.1 Timema cristinae | reverse complement strand
TTTTCCCGTTTTCCTTCGTGATTCATATTCAAAACGTTTGTTGCATTGTTCTACTAATACTTATGTTTTACCCTAAGAATTTATTATAATTTATATCACTATTTATGCTAATGTTTAGTTATGAGGAAGGTTAAGTAGAAGTTTACCCACGTTTGCATGGAGGGTGATTGAAAACCATTTAGGGAAAACCACCTTCTCTACTCTGTATAATTATATAGATTTTCCCTTTCATATTGTTCCAAATCAAAAGTTCCCACCCTTAATATATTTCAAGTTAATGGACAATTTTATAATAGTGAACTTATTGAAACCTTATGTGTTAAAATCTTCTCTTATGATTTAACAATCCTAGGTTGTCTTTATATTATTATGTTGTTGACAAGTCTCTTTGACGCTGTCTTAAAATCTTAGCTTTTGTCAAACCCTCTTCCAAGTATTATGACCACAACAAGGCACTCCCAATTCTTACTGTTCTAGCGTGGGTTTTTTTCCCTACCATTTCAAAATATGATAAAACATTGTGTAATTTCTTGAGACTGGAAGGTTCTAGATGCTTTCTTGTTTACCCAAACCAAGGAAAGAGATCTTCCAACTTCACTTGCCATGCCTCTCTGTAGTTAAAGTCCACGGCCACTAACATCTAAATTTCAAACTTCAAAGCTGCCGGGCATTGATAACCTTTTTGTTCCGACTGTGTTAAATGCTGTGCATTCGTGTGTTATTTCAGTTGAATACATCCAACATAATTATAGACCTGTTATTTCCATTTATAAAGTATACTTACATGGAGCCAGACAATATATGAAGTCCAAATGACACCTTCCCCCTCCCCCCTCCCCTCCCCTTCATAGTTCGTGTAACACTGCAAATTTAGCAAATAAAGTATATGCAGGAGCAAAGAACACACAAATTTAGCGCACTGCGGGGGCATGGGTCACGAACCCGCCACGTGAGAGCAAAAGTAATACTACAAATATGGTGCCGACAACAATTGGTCACAAATGATCCAAGTCCCATAAAAAAGAAGTGCTCTAACAGCTAAGCCACAGTTTGAGTTCCACATTCTAAAACCTACAGGAGAAGGACACTCTACTGAGACACGCGCACGACAGGATCTGAGTCCAAAACCAGCCACCCAAGTTAATTATTCAACAAATCTTCAGCTATGTTTCACGACGGTGAGATCTGAACCTGGGACTGCAGGTGGCAGCTCAACAATTGATAGAAAGCAGCTCAACAATCAAGGTGTTGAGTATGGACAACAGTAAACAAATAAGTGGATACCTATGAACTAAATGAAACTAATGTTGATTACATTTAAAAAAAAATTAATTCAAACTTATAATTTTTTTTGTATATAAATTTGTATAATTAATGAATAATTAATTTGCGTGTGCGGGAATCTAATTAAGTAGCATTAGATAATTCATAAGTCATACTTAAGTTAGAATAAGTTTAAAATTTAATATTGATAAAATATCTGGGAAAATGGAGGAAGTATACAGTGAGGCACACCTCCATGTTCTCAGTATGCTCAGAACATTTAAGATAATGACAACAAGTTAAGAGTTAGGACACTCAAATCCAAGTGTAGTTAGTCCAGATATGTAAACAACTGAAATAATATAAGTGATAAATAAAGTAGTCAGGGAACAGGAAGAATATAAGAAAAAGATTGAAAAATTTGATAGAAACAAGTCAATAAATTAATGAAAAATTTGTTTAAGATTAGCCAGGAATTTAAAGCAGTATTAAAGTGAAGTAAAGAAAAAATGGAAAATAGTAAAGAAACTAAGAATCAGTTTAGGGGTGTTGATCTTAATTTTTTTAAATGCGGAAATAAAGTCAAGAAATAATGCGTTTTTAAAGGATTTAGAAAAATTAAAAGGCATATAAAAAACTAGAGAAGGAATGACATTTCAAAATTGAAGCTCTACAGGGTAATTTTGATAAGAACTTAGAAACATTGACTCAACAAACAAAAAATTAGCAAACCAAGGTTATTGAAAAACTGCAGACACTTAACGAAGACTGTAGTAAAGCATAAAAATAAACACATGAGCACAATATGCAAAAGCTAAAAAAATTCAAAGGAGAGTTCAACATGATGCGCTAGATTTCGAGGTTACAGCAGTACAGGAAAATTGTAGTAAAATAAAACAGAACTAGTAAAACTTATTAATAATTTAACTCGCCATCAGGTGCGCCTGTTTTTTTACACCATCAGTTGCATGTCATCTGAGAGATTACCTTGCAATATTAGCTTCCTGAGATAAATGTTACTAGAAAAATGCAATTTATTAATTTTGACACATTTTGTATGTGTTGTAATTAGAATTAATTATTAATACTGATGCTTAATACATTCGTACATTTTTTTATTTTCTTGGGGGCTTTTTTGGTAAATTGGTGAAAATTATACTAACGCCATGAAGCGCGTGTCATCTGAGAGATGACTATAAAGGAAATTGTGCCTACGCCATGAGGCGCAAGTAACTGCCAGATGACCACATGAAACACAGCACAAATAATACTTGTTCTTACTTTTATTTTTTCAGTTTATTGTGTTTGTTTATCAATTTTTCATTTCAAGAAAATCATGGTACATTACAAATTTAAAAAACAACATTTCCTAGGTAAATAAAAAATGATATATTTTATAACTTTTATACTACACATTTAGGCATGACTCATCCACGAGATGACGATCAATAAATAGACACATGATTGGGCGCAAGTCATCCAAGAGATTATTACTACTGTTATGACCTTGGTATTCACTGCTTCATGGCTGTGACTCTACTGACCAGCGGAGGGAAGGGAGCCAAAAGGATACTAGGAGATGGACTGCACCCCACCCCTAGCAACATAAATGGTGGGCAACTACGTCTCTAACCGATGGCGGGTTAATGGAGTGAGTTGTGACTATAAAGAAAGAACAACAAAACTGTAGTGATAATCTCTGGTTCCAAAATGACTTTTTTTATAGACACACTGTACCTGATTTATATATGAGAGAGATCATGAACAATCAATTAGACAAATATGGACAATTTGTTGACTGAGACTGGTGACCAAACGTCTGAAAAAGTAGAGCAAATGCAGAAACACTTAGAAAGCTCGGTCAAAATATGATGATATAGTAAGAAAGAGGGACATCGCTTATTGCAGGTACTTTTAGTGTTACCGAATTCAGGTATTCAAAATCAATTGATGGAGTCTTTACCCATTTTTTTTTGTAAATAATGACAGAGTACTTATTGTACTATCCTTAAAAAAATATGGATAGGTTTTTTTGAAAATACCAAACTTAATGAGGCACAAAAATTAGCTTTATTTTTAATTAAAAACTAATAGGTGAGGCTGAGGTATGAATGAGTAATCATGTAATTTTATATAAAAAAAAGTTCACTGTATAAACCTTATAAGTTAGTAAATTATATTTTTATTGGCCATTATGAACTAAATAAAGGGCCTATTTGTGAATATTACAAACAGGTATGCTATGGAAGCAGGGAAATTGGACACACACATTGATGAGGAAAGGTTAATGCGACAATTATTACTTAAACTTTCCAAGAGGAATGCAGGATTCACTTATTGCAGCTAGGGTTAAGACTAGTATTGAGATGAGGGAAATCATTTAAATATTTGATGAATGCTCTAGAAAGGAAAGGTCAAGGCCACATATACAGCATCCCATATTCCGAAATGATGGAACCCAACTAACCAGGGAGGATAAAAAAAATTATCCTTAAAATAAAGTAAATCATAGGGGTGGCAAAAATAACCAAATGCGACCAAAACCTTAGATTGAACTAAGTGTTGTAATCTTGAACCTGGGAAAAATCGAATTATTAAGGAAATAATTTAATTTCTAGATACAAGGGACATTATTCTTATCCTAATTATATAGGAGAATTGTCTAGGCCAGCGCTTCTCAACCAAGGGGTTGCAGGACATTTGAAAAAAAAAAAATCATAAATAATATGTAACTAATCTCTCAACATGACAGTAATAACCTATCAATTTTAAGCTGGGTAGCAGACAACAAGGTCCTTTGTACAGACTTGGCGACAGGTAAGGGAGATTAACAAATTAATTGATATCATTTTTTTTTTTTGCATTTCCTTATATTTTGCACCTCAATATACAAAAATACACACTTTTTTTTAATATAAAAAAATTATTTGAAAAAATTTTTAATTTTTGATTTTTTTCATACGCTATTTTTTAGTAAACAAATTATTTAATGATAAAGCTATACTTATATTTAGGGTAATTTTTTTTTTTTCCCCAAAAGGGGGGGGGGGGTTCCCATAAAAAAGGGGGTTTCACGCAAAAAAGTACCCCACAAAAACCCGGGTAAATCGTTTAAATTACTTCTCGAGAAGTTAGAAAAAACTAACCCAAAGGTAGGAGTTAAAAATCACTATCAAATTCATGAAAATCGTTCATACAAAAGAACCTTATCTACAAACATATGGACAATATTTATTCCTAAAGAATTGGTTGTAATTGTAATAGAACTTTGCCATCAGCAGTATGAACATGTAGGAGTTACAAATTGGTATATAATAAAATACAGGAATCATGTAATTTTCCCCATACATACTAATAAATTACTAAGGAATCACATAGCTGCGACATATACCAATAAACAAAAGCACCAAACGTAAAATATAGGGTTTAATGAAGAGTATACTAACATACAAACCACTTCACTTTGTTTTTGTGTACTTAATTGGCCCCCTTCTGCCAATGTTAGATCTATGGTTGCAATATATTTTTTGTTGTTAGGTATCTGCACAAAATAATTAAAATCATACTCTATCAGAAGGCAACAGCAGTCATCTCACAAACAGAATAATTCATAATAAGTTCAATGATTTAGGAAAGCCACAAACAATAGTGTCGGACCACAGTACGCAGTTCACCAGCAAAAGATGGTGTGATGCTTTCAAAACAAGGTAGTGTTGTAAAATTCACCTCTGTTTACCACCCTCAAAGCAACAATGTAAAACGGGCTAACCGAGAAGTTGGATTATTTCTAGGACTTTTCTTTGGTCACGATCACCATACCTCATGAGCAAATTATGTAGGCAAGATTGAGAATTGTTTAAATTGGTGACTCACGAACGTGCTGGATATATTATACCACTGGAATTAATGAAAGGGATTAGGCCCAATAGAAAACCTGAAGAGATGTTTAATTTCCCAAATAAACAAACATTGGGAAATAAAATTGCAATTGGCCATACAACAATCAGAAAATGCTGCTGAGAAATGAACCCCCCATCACAGTGACAAAATTTTCAAGCCCGTGAAATATATTGGTCAAATTGTGCTAGTAAGGTCGCATCCCCAATCTCCGTGCTTGAATAAAGTTTTTTTTAATCAAGTGCCCTATGGAGTTAGTAAATAAGTAGGTCATATTGTTTTTTCATTCAGGACTAATTACACAACAAATCAACACACAGAATAAAAAACCCTATTATCGGAAAGCAATAGTGTAATGACTATGTATTTGGTAATCCAATATTTCACTGATTGTTTAACATTCTTGTTGAAAATATTAACACTAATTTAGATAAAAAATAATCATGAGTAATTTTACCATACCCCCTGAAATTGTATGTTTTTCATATTAGTGTTGGTTGTCTTGACTTCCCACATCCGTTTCCTCCAACGCACTCGGGACCCTCATGTGGATGCCGTACATATATTATTTTATATTAGTACACTTGCCACCTGACTTAATCCTCTATACTATAACCTTTTAATGATTGGGAGTATATGGTAAGTTACCACCCCTTTTTGCCCCTTTATACCATTTTAGGCGATGATATTTGAATAAACCATTAAGTTGTTCTCATCCCAATTCTGATATTGAGATGTTCATTTTTTAATTTCATCGGCCACCATTTAAAAAAGATGTGTGGTCAGTGATTTTTTTAGAATTTTTCAACCCCCCTTTTATACATCACTTACTGGGTGAATTTAACTATAAATCCGGTCCTATCTCTGGTCTGCGCCGAAAAGGAACCTTTACTAAAAATTTAAGTATACAGTTTGAATCCATTTAAGCTCTTCGAACAAAACCACAAACTCCCCCAACCTCATTATTGTCTCTACAGGAATAAAATTGGCCTTGTAGTTTTGGATTATCTAAACAAAATGTCTCATCCCGCATATCCTCGCTCATTTTGATATTTTTTTATCATATTTAGTTTTTATAAGAGAGAAAACATATTATTCCTCAATCTTTGATTCTTTAAGGTCCTCGCTCAACCAAGCTTAGTATCGACTATACGTCACGGTGCGGGGGTGTTCATTCCGCTTTGAATAGCGGAATGACTCAGGAGCCTGCAGTTACTGTTATGGCTGTCCATTGCCTTACCCCCCCTTCTCCCTTCAAAAACCTCCCTCACCAATTCACTATGTTTTTTTTTCATGCCATTTGATAGAATCAATTTCGACAAGGTGCCCATATAATTTCAAATATCTGCTAAGGCTTGAAATAGTTAACTTGGCTATCGGTATGGTGATAAAAGTTTTATGATGACGAGTCCAGCTATTATCCCTGGACATTTTACTTTTTAACTTCATATCAAGAATTGCATCCCCCCTACATCTAACGTTCAGCTTCCAATGATACGTCTTACACCACTTCAAAAAGGTTCCTTAGTCACTCCCTCAAAAATCAATGTATCATCTTGCTTCCCATCAATCAACTTTGATTTGTTTCATCAAAAGTCTTGATGCTCCTTCAACAGCCACGCCACGTGAGGGGGATTTGGAGAAAAACCTAATGGAAAAAAAGCCTTTACAGAATTTTTGGACAGCCCCTTGTTGGTTTTTTTAAAAATATATTTTCAAGTTAAAGATTTTCTAAAAGTATATTTTACTACAACCTTACCTAGTGAGTTATTTTCGTGTCTCAAATTCTTGCAGAGATAATATTGGAAATTTCCTGCTTATGTATAATTGCCTTTAAAAATTATTATCATGAGTGATTTAGAAGGGCCATTTTAAGTTTAAAATGGATAAAACATGGCCAGTTTACGACATTTAATTTAAATCGTTTAGAGCAGATTTCACTGACTTTGTTTTATCTCTTCTTTTTTTTACCTTTAGTAAAGCTCCCTATTTTAGGGTAGGATAGGTAACTCTTAAAACTCCATTGGGGGAACCCTATATAATAATACCTAGATTCTAAGTTTTATTTAGCTGCCAGTAAAATATTGTTTTCGGCACTAGGGCCTAGATATAGACAACAGGTAGACTGCATAGCAAAAAGCACTTTATCAGTTTTGGTGAGGTTGACATTATCAACATTTTGAGTTGATTTTTTTACGATCTCAATACTTCTTCTTCTCTAGTGGTCAGGAAAGTAAAAAAGTGTTATAGACTTAATCTTGCCACCACAAATCACTTTACATTTTAGTAGTTGAAAACATATTTCTATTCATTCTTTATAAAACTACTTCCAATGGCACTTTGGAGTAAAATAATCACAATTTAAGAAGGAAAAGTAGTTGATTTTACCATTGGCCAATTATGTAAGTTTCGGTTCATTATTGTCATCATGTCCCATTATTGAATACCGTTTTTTTTTTTAAATACCAAACTATAGTTTTATTGTCTTATGTGAGACTATTGTTTGGCTAGATACAGTAAATATTTGTAGCTTTTAGATGAATAACAACTAAAGGTTTTATTTAAACATACTCCTATATAAACCTAATTCTTCAAAAGTCAAAAGTTTTTTAACCTCTAGTTTTAAGCTCAAAAAGTTGGTTTTGTTTGACAACACCAATCTAATTAATTACTAAAGTATAAAGTCTTTACATTATTACAACGTTTCTCGAAATGGGAACACGCTAACAATAATATTACTTTAGTACAATTTAGTATAGATTATAGAATATGTGAAAAACACAGTTATAGCTATTATTTTTAATGGGCTCAATAATCAGCTTAGTAAAAAGAACTCAAACCTCTCCAAATTCACTCAACGAGATGCAATTGTTGTAATTACATTATTCATTTTTTGTGTTGTTTCCACCTAACATACGATATTGTTCACCTTTGCTGTTCACTGCAAGTGTTTGTGATTCTAACTTTAAGAAGGTTGGCTTTGTGACTCTATTAGCTTGTGTTTTTTGCATTTGTTTAAGCCATATGTGAGGGGTATATTGCCGTATTTTCTCAATGCCTTCCTAACTATTATTTGTACATAATACTGCTTGTTGCTGCTCATCAGGAAATAGCTCAACAAAGGTTTCGAGGTACGATGATCCGTGATGTGTTATTTGGTGAACTGATAAATCTGTTGCGGGACCGAGGATTGAACCCCGGCCGCCAGAACAGAAGTTCTGACCACACCTCTTACCCCTAGCCCACACAGTGTCACCCATAATCATGGTGAATGTAATACGAAATTAAAAAAATCATGAAGACTAGAATAATTTTAAAGAGTTACAATATAATGATGAATTACTGCTGTCCATAATAAATTTCATGATAGGATACAAGAATCATCCAAACAAAAACTACTGTAAATCATTGTGAAGGACACTAAGTGTTGGTACGACAGCGTGATTGTTGACGGTTTTAGGAGTTAGTTCGAGAATTACATTTTTGATCTGCTATTTGTATTTTATTACATCAATTAACTTATACAAATTGTAACAATTAATTCTTTCTATATATATTTGAGCAAGATTTCTTAAGTCCTTAAATTCTATATTCAAATCCACTCTTACTTTTCAACTCGCTTAGAATGTTTTCTAATAATGGTATTGGTTTAATCTTGTTTAGAAGTATTTTCAGTCCTCAATATCGCTTATATAATGTAATGTTTTGGATTCGCTTTAGTGTTTGACAAAGTTTGATATTAGGTGGTTTTGGATTATTATGTATGCTTATATAACGTTTGGAGAACTTAAATTTTTCAAAGCTTTTTGATTCTAATTCTGTTTTTCTAATGATTGTTTAAGTCATTTTATTTATATTCAAACTTTTAACATCTATCATTTCAAGGTATATCATCCAACTATTTGTTGTACTGGCACACTAGAATGTCACTTAAATATAAACATAAGTAAATTTTAATGAACACATTTTTAGCGTAAGTTGTTTATTACAGTTTATAGAAATATTACGGATGAACTATGGTTTCTATAATCTATATATGTATGTTTTAAAACCATCTAATATCTTTATTTTCAATTTAAAAAATGTGTTTTAATATAGATGTGTCAAAAAAATATCATCCCGTTTCAGGATATCTCATAAGGTGGGCACTTAAATGGGAGAGCCTTAGACCCTCGCACCCGTTTAGAAATCCCGGATATTTTTAACATAGTTTTTACAATAATCCTGGCAATCATTATAAAAAGGTTTCTCTGATTGGACTAGAAGGCTTGATTTAGAATTTAAAGTTTAAAAATAGAAGAACCTTTACGTGTATCTTGTTTGTAACTTCTTAGAATAATGCTAAATAGTTTGTCACTCTTATATAGCCTTCATATATCAAAAGTTAATAGTCATTATTTTTTTGGGTGTCACATATTGTGGATTGGTTTTACGCGATTTTATATGATGACTCCGATTTTTTTTTTATAACTTTAGAGTTAAATCATAAAACGTTTAACTGGTCACAGAAACTTTCTCACTCATTTTGATGAAAACAATATTTCTCAATTATTAATACTTACTTATTAATTTGAGTATTTCTAAAACGTCAGCTAATTCTCTCTCAGAAGCTCACTAATAAATAAATCTGGCAGGTTGACAAGCAGTCAATTAGATAAAAAAAAGGTCCATTCGTGTTCAGTGTTCTTTATAATGTGCAGTCAGATAGTTAACTTATTGTGTGTGACAGGATTAGGGTACTTTATGTCGAGGGGAGGAGTTAGAGATGGGGTGAGGGTGCTACCTTGATTTTTGCTAGGTGACCGCCCCCAGACGACAGCGAGCTCAGTATTGTGTATCTGCCTTTTAGTACATTACGTGTTTTAAGGTGAGTCGTTTCAAAAATGTTCACTTGATTGCGCTCGTAGTCACTGGGGATCGCACCTAGACGATCCAACGTTTAGGGAGTAGTAAGGCCTCCTCACACGGGTCGACCTGTTTGCAACACGAGTTTCAAACCGGTTGCACCATTCAGATTATTGTGCAACTGGTTGGCAATCGATTTGATTGTTCTCGTCCGCACACGTACGCGACTGGTCTGAATCAGTCGAAGTTTCATAGGGGGGGGGGGTGGGGGGGGTGGGGGCGGGGGGACCATAGTAATTAGAGTGTTGCGAATGCAAATACGTTTTGTTTAATTATGAAGCGAATTTTGGCAACTTGTAAGTAGTAGGTAAGATGAAGAAGCTATGTTGACTATTATCAATACGCAGACTACGAAGAGCAGTACGAAGGGAATTTTGCGCGCCATCCTTATTATAGAAGAGAAATTATTCAAGTGCAGGCTGTTTAGTTGCAGGCAAACAATTAATATAAATCAGACACCATTGTCTTATTGCATTTTACAGAATGTCCAAAGTTTGCTTACTGAATTGGGAAAGGGTTGCTCCTACCATACAGAAGAATGGACTCAATATGGAGAGTGGGGTGGACTGCCAGATAGAAAGAATAATTAATACTTTGAGTAAGTTTTATTTATTACTCATTATTTTGGTTTCAAACACAGAATTACAAAAGTCTATTTTAAAGAAATAAAAATTACAGTAAATAAAATAAGGAAAGCTACACTTTTGTCATATCTTAAGGAATGTAGTGAAGTAAATATTTTAACATTTTTTCATAGTTGGAATGATGAGCTCATGCAAAGTCTGTATAAAACTGGTCGTGTTGGCGATGCTTGTTCCTGAATGATTCTGAGCGGAAATTTGCCTGTGGTATGTGAAGGTTCGGATGGCATGCGGAATGCAGAGTATGTGTTGAATCCGACTGTGGTGAGTCAATTGTGATAAATTGATGAAGAGTTGAGCAGTGATGGGGTTGATATCTCATCATTAACGCTGAAAAATTTTGCGCTTGAAAAGTTTAATTTGTGATTCAGTAAATTTTTCTATTTCAGGCATCAAGCTCAGTAAAATACATTTTGAGAGCCTCTTTCCTTTCAATTTTGGTGAGAAGCTAGTAGCTTCTACGTTTGCTGTTGTTTAGTCTTGCTTTTTTGGCTTTGAAATTCTCAGCCACACAATTTTATCTGCTGTCCACCGCCGATTTATTTCTGCATTCAGGCTTTTCTTAGATCGATTTGGTGGAGGCTTGTACTGTTCCTCAGATGATGTGGGGGGTGAGGTGGATGGTGCTTGTATCATAGGTGGTGGTGGTGGTGGTGGCTGAGGATGCTTTGAGGATGGCACCATGTTGATGAATTCTTCAAGAGGAGCCACTCTCATATAACATCTTTCTCAAAATTTTCAATTTATTTCTTCTGTCGTTTCATGCTGTGGTATTTGTGGCTAAATTTCCGGGTATGAGGGAGAGCCTATCGCTTTTATGTATGGGCACACAAACTGCATGGCATCTGCCATTAGTTATGCACTTTTTCTTTCTTTCCGGGGATCCACTTGGGCGGAGGCTTCTGTTTTAGTGAGAATAATGTACGAAGATTAACGCCATTTTCTTTGTCACTCAGCTCGCTGAAATCATGTAAACGATACAGTTACCATTATTGTTAAAATAAATAACTAAATTAAAAATAATCTTAATTTATGTTTTTCATTTTTATGTTAGATTTTTATTTATTTTTTTTCAGGTACTATGGCAACAAGATGCACATTTGTGTCACTTTCTTTATATTTTGCACAAGAGGGGAGACCACATCAGGAGTATTGTTAAAGATACTAATAAATTAATCTGGGACGTTATTGAATGAAATATTATGCGTTACGGAAGGAGTTTCATTGGAAAAGAATTGTCTGATCGTTTTGAGATGATATGGAACCTTCAAACTGCTTTGGGGCTGGTGGATGGGAAGCACATCCCGATTGAGAAAATTTCCAAACACTGGTTCTCAAAATTACAATTACAAGTTATTCCATTTTATACCGTACTAATTGCGTCGCTGTGATGACAGATGGAACTTTCACTATGATCGAACCAGGTTACGCCGGAAGAAACAGTGATGGATGGGTATTTTCAAGCCTGTGCAATGAAATTCTGGAATGGCCCATGGGGGTTTTGACATACCTTTGCCTTCCCCGGTTGAGATACGATGAACAAACCATCCATTTTCTTACTATTTTGTGGGAGATGATTGCGTTCACATTGTCACGCAATTTAATGTGGGCCCTATGCAAAAAGATAACCCTTGACAATGTGGAAAATGGATTTTCAAAATTACAGATTGAGCCGTGGAAGGAAACAATTGATGTGCTTTGGAATGGCAGCAGAAAAGGTTTGCGGGATTAAATGGGGCCCATACGATGTCGAAAAGCAGGACAGGAACAGTGAATGACATTGTAAAAGATGCTTGCGTCCTTCCATTAACTAGTACGTAAACGAGTGGGGATGTGATTACAGGGCCACACAGCTACGGGAGAAGATTAACGAAGTCGATTGCGGGGTAGCTATCAACATGACAAGTACAACTTGTAATACATGACGGTTCTTCGGCGGCTATTTAAGATTATTTGGCAAACTTTTTTCTTTCTTCTCGTGCATCTGTACCCTGGCAATGGAAATACTCACTTATCCTCACAAATAAGGTTTTTTATTATTAATAATATTATCTATTAACACTATTAGTGGTGTTTGTTGTTAAAATGTTGTAAAATTTAATACCTAAACCAAAAATAATAAATAAAATAAATACCACTTCATACCTGTAATTTGTACTTCGAGCTTGGCACCTCTTGCCATGCTTTTTCAGTGGTGTCTTTCCTGGATGTACCCACCTAGGTAAGCTTTTATAATTATATAGCACTCACGCTATTTTCTCACCTCTTCACGAATTTTATTATTCACGTTTGATCATTCATTTCAGATTGTTGGACCAACAACACTTCAAAATGTCATATAATATACGCTTTGTACCATCGCGCTATAATAAAGAATATTACTGCTATAACACGCTGGAATTTAAACGTCGTCAACAAATTTACAACATAGCAACCGTACAATTGGTAACTGTTTCGCGACCTGCAAGCACGATCGCATAGTGACCTGTTGGAAACTGTTTCTAAACTCGGTCCGTATTCTGTCGACCTATGTGCGGCTACCCTCTACCCTATCTTGTGAATGGTCCACCAAACACAAAGTTTGCATGTAAACCGGTTGGAAACTCGCGTTGCTAAAAAGTCGACCCGTGTGGCCGGAGGCCTAAAGCCTCGAAAAGGAGTGCAACTTTTTTAAACCTAGGGGCTGGGGACTCTGTTGTTTCTTCTCTGTGGCCTAGGTGTTTATTTAGGACAATAGTTTGAGATGATTTTTATTCAGCTTGGCTGGTCAAGTTTAGGCTAAATGACTTCAAAATATATTAGAGTATTTAGACAGTATTTGTCAGTGATGAAAAGATTTGTACCTGAAAGTGACTCTTGATACCACTATGTGAGGACAATAACCATGATTTACGGACTGCATGAAGTGTTTTCCCCAAACAATGGTGCATTATCTCAAAATTGTAAAGCACTGTCCTGTATACATTATTTTACAAAAGGTCATATGTTTGAATCTGACAAACCTACAAACACCAAAACTTATTTATAAATTTTTGATAGTTATAAAATGCTCTTTCTGTTGACAGAGAAAGAATGGATATAAAAAAAGATCTTTTTTTAACTTTGAATATTAAACTTTAATCCAAGTTTTTCCAAATTTCTTATTTTTTTTTCCCTAAATCCTCATCCTGATAAAAAAATTTACTGGTTTAACAGTGTCTTATTCGGCTTAAACCTTGTGATAAATCTAACCAGTTTTCAACCATTGTTTTTTCTATTATTGTCAGCTTTTTAAACTGCAGAAAATTTGAACAAGGTGCATACTGTTTTTAACTAGCTCTGACTCAGTGTCAACGTATTTGATCAGCTGAAATGCACAATCATATGAAACTAGTTTAAACTTTGTTTAACCTGCTTAATATAGTCTCAATAAAGTTTAATCAAAATTTAACTGCAATTAATATAAACAAGTTTATAATTTGTTTTAGCCTTCATTTACTAGTTCAACTGTGTTTAATTAGATTTAACCTACAATAAAATAAACAAGTTATAGAATAAAATGTTAAACAGGGTTTGTTTTTTTTAATAGTTTTAGTTGTGTTAATCGGCCTTTAAAACCTACATAATCATATTAATAGTTTGAACTGTGTTTAACCTGTTCTAATTAGTTTCAACCCGTGTTTAGCCAGGCCTTTAGCTGCAAAGTATGTACTAGTTTCAACCATTGTTTAACTAAATTCAACCAGGTTTAAACTATTTTACCTGCAAAAAGATTAAAACCAGTTTTAACCATCATCCGGAAACCAACTGGTATGTACAAGTTTTGAAACATATTGTATGGGAAGTATAAAAAAAAAAGCTAGAAATATATCTAGATTGACTGAGTGAGGACTCTTTTTCAATTTCTGTGGTTAATAAATGAGTTTTACCTTTGAGAAAATCAAGATCACAAGGATAAATCCCTTTCTTGATATTTCAATTTTATATCCTATTTTTCTATTTTTATAATACAAAAGAATAATTCAACCTTCATACAGTTACTATAGTCTTTATAATGTTTTTATAAACATTTCACCCAACACATGTTCCCCTCCTTTCCATATCATAGCCACTTCCTCACAAAAGCCATTACATTGGGATTGTGTTTATAATATGTAGGTTTAACTCCAAATTTTCTCACTGAAAGTGCGGCATATGATGGCTAGTACACAATGATTGTAAAATTCTCTTCGACAATTTTTTTAGAGTAAAATAATGGATGGTTTCCAAAATCTATTGTGATGCGTTAATCTAAGATTTGACAAATTACAAAACTACATTCTTATGCATAATTGTGATAATTTTTGATGGGTTTTTATATAATATATTACTTTTTGAAACAAATAATGTAACCAAACAATATTTTTTTTGATGTTTAATACTTCCTGTCTGCACATATTTATGCCGATTTGAGTCCAGTGGAGCTGTTAAGACAAATTTAACAATAGGGTTGTGTTTTGTTCTATTTTTAATATAAGATTATTTTTATTATGATGTAGAGTTATGATATCTAATGCATGATAGCCAGATGCAGGTAGGAACAAACCATCACTAAGGCCTAACTTAGAATTATTAAAATGTCATAAGAGATCACTAGATACAATATATTCATTTGTCACAATAAATTTTAATATATACACAAAATTGTTAACATTGGCTCGTTAAGTTCATCTAAATTTTTCAATGGGCTTGTGCAAGCATACTACAGCTCCCCTCATGGTTGAGTCAAAAGATCTATTGGTAAAAAATACATTTTTGTGTATATTAAAAAGATAATCTAGTTTTGTGAGTTATGTTGAGATTTCTTTTTTTATTCCTCCCAATTTAAAAAGTAAGAACAATTGAACTATTTGCAAACACTTCCTTATTCTATCCCATGGATCTTTATTAGATGGCAGAAGACTAAAATGAAAAATCTGAATAAAATCAATGTTGGAGGACTTATTGTGAATTAAAAATTATTATATTTATTGTTTTGTCTTAGTTATTATATATATTTATTATGTTTAAGGCTGTACGGGGTACAGAAAAGTTCGAGGTTCAAAGGACAATTTTCTAGTTGTTATTCGAAATCATCTTAAAAGGATTTTTAAATAACATCAATAAAAATTTGATTGGCCTTGTCGAAATTTTTCGATTTTGTTCGCCAAATTTGAGTTGAGCTAATATGATCAAAGATCGATCATTCATAGCAAGAGTTCCTCAAATATTTTCTTATTGCCTTGTTTTGTAAAAAATATAAATTTTTAACAAATATATTATATTTATTAAAAAATTCAAAATTTCACAATCATATTTTTTTCACAAAATAATTTAATTCCTATAAAATAAAGTGTAGTGCACATATTTTATGTAAGGATATATTTAAAAAAATCTACTTGAAATATTTTTACCAAAAAAATGTTACAAAATTTGTTCTATTACTACACATATTTTTTGAAGGTTGTCCTATAATCAAATAATTAGATTTGATCTCTCTGTTTTATCCACAGACAAATTCGAGGTAGAATTTCCATTTTGATTTTGCAATTTGCGAGGTTTGTCACTAATTTTCGCACCATTTTTTTTTTTCTTTGACAACATGGCATTTTTTCTCTCAATTCAGGAATATCCTTTCCCCCCCAATGTCTCTAATATCAACCAACTGTTTGTTTTCTAAAAATCACAGATAAAAACATACGTATGTGAAAACATCAATTAATTGACCAAATTAATTATTCATACAAATTGTATCTAATTAATGTTCTGACCCATGACAATCACATTATAATTATAGAACCATCAATTTCATCAATGACCACCATTTTGGCTCAAATATTTTCATGATCATTTTTGGAACATGCTTTAAGGTGAAACACTGTATCTATTCAGCACTCACTTAAGTTAGGCAAAAATTGGTTTTGGTGTTGAACAACCTGGTTTTTGTACTAGTTACTGTCCAAGAAAAAGGATTTCTGATTATGAGCTCTGGTTTCCTTGAAAAGTTGGCTTACCGCCAATGGTTGTAACGCTTGATACGGCTTACGGCTAGTGCTGGTACCAGTATTTTACTGGACACGACCCAGCTCTGCGATTCACAGTCAGTTAGCTAGCTGACTAGGCGAGTGTTACAACTGGATGGTATCCTTTACAAAATTTTATCTGTGGATGTAATAAAAGTTCAAAGTAGGTCGTTAATTTCAAAATGTTTATCAAAATAGCCCTTTTGTAGCCCAGAGATTTGCTTTGGATTTTGTGGCTTGCCATTAGGCCTAAAAACAAACATTAATGTTTAGCTGTTGAGAATTTCACTAAACATTTTTCTGCGAAGTTTTTTGAAGAGGCCAACACAACATTTTTAGGGCTGTTTTTTATAAATAAGCATAAACACACTTTAAGTTAGCCTGTATGTATTTTTGTATTTGTATGTGATTTAGATACGTTGCAGGCCATTTGGGCTAACTCAAGCAGAAATGTTTTTTTTTCCTGTCGAAGGAAAAAAAATCGTTACTCTCTTTGCGTACCTATAAATTTATAGAGGCAATTTTTCAACACATCATAAAATAATGAGTGATTTTTATTTTTATCCACATTAAAAATTAAGATGCTAGAGCTAATTTATTTCACAACTCTTTGTTAGTCCATGGTAATTTAATAATAATCATGTAAACTCAAATGGGTATCTTTCCTGACCATATTGTGCAGTGTTTTGTTTCTGAGCCTAAATACACTTTAAAATGTGAGCTGCTGTATTCAACAGATTATGAAACTATTAGGCCTAGCTTAAGTTTTTTTTTGTTTATAAAAGTTTTATCAGTAGGCCGGTTTTTAGGTAAAGTCATTAATAGATCCCAGTCAATAATATTGTTACCACTTTCTGATCTCGATAAGAAGTTTTATTTGTTTTAGTTAGTGAATTATGAATAACTATTTAAGAAATTCACTTGACGCTTTCATTTGTATGTGTGATATTAATAGGAATTGTCATTTCCTACTGGCTCTAAAACTATTATTTTATGACTGTGTAAGATTGGCTTTTATTTCACCATGTTGGGATATCATTATAAAACTGGTGTGAAAATAGGACCTAGCACCTTGACATGTTATTATAATGTATTTGGTTATAGGATATGTTATATCAAATATTGTTACAAAATATAACAGCATGAACACACCCCCCACACAAGGAAATGGTGGAATCCAAGATAGGCCTCTTACTATTGTTAGGTATTTATATTATTCGAAATTATTTTTAATTTTCAACAAGCTCACATGTGCGCCAAGTGAAATATATGATTTGTTTAGGTTTAAAAATGGTTTAATAATTTATAATACATTTATTATCACAGCCATAGAAGCAAGGTTATGTTTGGTAGGTTACATAAGGACTATATTGGGCTTATATATTATTTCGAAACTCATACAGGATGTCCATAGCCAAATTATTTTTAAAATTTCCTTGACTTTTCCAGTCACTATATGAGTCATTTTCAAATTGAGGGAAAATAGGGATATACAAAAACTGAAAAAAAATAAAAATTTTTCAGGAAAAGTATTATTTATGCCTGATTCTAAACAAGATTTATTTAAAAAAAAGTATTAAAACATCATGAAAGAAATTGATTTTAACATTCTTCAATTGTTTTTTTTTTTAAGTTTCTTACTAAACCATTCACTTTCGCTAACGCACATATAATATGTTATAATTCTCTTAAAATCCAATAAATAATATGTATTTTTACTAAGTTATTAACTATATTTTTAAAGTAATATAAAAATGATAATTTGTTATCCAATTTTTTGGAATAAGGATTTTGTAAGTGAAGAATACATATAAAAAATTTATGGGTTAGTGATGTTAAATTTTCCAAATCCATAGAAAATTAAGTTTGACATTCTCCATTTTTATTTATGTTTTTAATTGCTCAATTGTTAATAATTTATCATATATACTTTTTTTTTACTAAGACTCTTAATGAAAATAAGTGATTTTATTGATCGTTTTGAGTGGATATTGTGGCGTTAGCCAAAGTGATGTTGGAAAAAAGAGATTATACAAAAATTCTCACTTTACTTTCGTGAGTTACGTGATATCAATAGTTTAGTCAACTAAGTGATTGTTAGCAAGGTGTTGACAACCATTCATTGACCATAAGCTCATGTTAGTGAAGTTGATAAACAATTTTTCGTTACAAGAACGTTAGCAAAGTGATGTTTTTGGTGGACTTTTGTGTTTCATAAATATAAGTAAGTATAAAGCGGCAAACAAAAACATTGTGGTTAGTTCTCTGACCTCTATTTACATTCAAATGAAACTGGTATTGGTGGGTTATTTCAAATACCCAAATGATATTAAAGTTAGCATTAGTGATTTGGCTTATAACATACTAGTTCTATTTATCTGAATTTTCGAATGTTGAGTGATATATCAATACAAACTTTATAAACTCAATGAAAAATAACTAGACTAGTAAGGCAGGTAACACAACATATATGGACTCTAATGGGGAATAGCGAAGCATTCATGGAAGGTTTTATAGCCTATTCATAATATTCAATGTTAGTCCGTGTGTTAATTGGGGACTAACCAATGATCGATGAAAAATGTTCGAAAAATTCATGGATTCTTAAAACGAAATATTACATTATTATAGGATATATGTTATGTGGTTTATTATATGGTTTACTCTTTTGATTATATTTTTGTATAGAACTTCAAATTCGTAATTACGAGGTTGGGGACAGTTGCGAGGTGAATGGAAAGGGACTTTTAATAATCATTTCTTGTTAAGTTGTTTTTATATATTACCTATATTTCAATTTTTATATAGTGAAGTAGTATACACTTTTTACTTACTAAATAAAATAATTTGTTGCTTGTTTTAAATAATATCATAGGATGTAGTTCTATAGGCTAGGAGACATATTAATTGTTCACCTCAATTTTGACAATAACCCACATATATTAAAATATTATTTTATTAAGTCGCCAATTTATGTAAGGCTATTAATATTTCTATAAACATTACTTATCTGAAATTGTGGCACTATGATGGAGTTAAAGAATTTCACCTATATGACTATGGGCACAAGTGTTTGATGAGATCTAAAGATAGAATTCAATTAGTTCTTATTGAGAACACCAGTACAGTTTAAAAATTGTTGCATGAATCTTTCTTTTTTGTTTATCTCGCTATCGTACAGGTTGTTGTAAGTGTTGGATCATCCAAAAATTGAACTCGAGATTTGGATGATTTTGACGTTTCATGACCCCCGAAATCCGAGAAAAGTGAATTTTTGGAATTTCCGTTGTCTGTCTGTCTCTAAGTGGTTTATCTGTACCTCCAACTAGAGCCTAAACTCTTTTACCGATCAGGCTAAACATTGGTATCTAAGTTTCAAAGGGTTGCCACGCGGCGGTTTTTGAAATTTGATATCTAATCTTAAAATTAAGGTGTATACTGAGGGGTATAGAAAAGAAAAAAAGTCGAATTTTCTCAAAAATCGGCTCTTACGGAATTTGATTAATCTGAATTTCTTAACATTCTTGAATATTAAAAACAAAATGGCTACTCTCAATATTTCAGGTTTACAAATCGACTTTCAAGGGCTCTGGTTTGAATGTGTTACTTTATCATTTTTTATCAAATTTCAAAAACTATATGAGGTATGAAATTACTTATCATTTAAATATGTAGGTTATATTTAGAATAGAATATTTTATTCGAGCATATTTTTATTAAACCGAGCAAATCAACAATCAAGCAAATATTCAATTATATATATTTTTTAAACTTTGCTTGACTACAAGGGAATTAATGCACCCTTTATAAAATAACTGAATGTTGATGGATGTTGACTTTCATGGACCCCCCCGAACCCAAAAAGTGGCCTTTGCAATGCTGTCAGTTTCTGTGTGTCTGTTTCAAACTTATAATTAAGAGTAGTTTAGTTTAATAAAAGGAGCAAACGAGAAAAAATTCAAAATCAGCTCTAACGATTTTTATTAACATTTTGTATCTTGGTGTGGATTAAAATTATAAAATAAACTGGCTATTTTCATTTTCCACCATGGAAAATGACTTTTAGGTTTATTTACAGAGCAGGATAACTGCCCGTATATCCACAATATTTGTGATACTAATAAATTTTCATTGCAAAATTGTGTTGTTCTAATTATAAAATAGAAAACTTGTAATTTTATGAAATATATTTTTATAAAAAAGCAACAGTTTCTGAGATATTTGCAAATATATTAATACCAATTTTAACTTGTGAGTCTATTTTTAAAGAGATACTGACTCAAAGTTTTAACGCAATATTCTTCAATGAAATAGAGTAATTAAATATAAGTAAGTTGCTCAAATGTTTGTTGTATTTTCCATAAACTCTTAGGAGAAATGTTTGTAATCCAATTATCTATATCCTTCAGTTTAGATCAAAATTTGTCTATATTACATTTTTTATTGGTCAAACTTTATAAATGAGGAATTTAATGCAATGCCATACAGAAGATGTGCACCACCTAATAAACATCGAAAAATTTTAACCAGAAGTCGAAATTTTTAATATCAAAGTGTTGACCCTTGTGGAACCAATATTGATCTTTTTTTTCGGTCCAATATTACAATGAGGACAATATAATCTCTAAAAAAAATAGAATATAAATTTAAAACCTTCGACCTTAATATTGTTTTACTTAGGATCTAGAGACAATTTATTCTTGTGTTTGCTAGTGTTTTTTTTTTTGATTCCTTTATTTTTCGAGTTTTGAGTAAATTATATTCAATTTTTTAACAATAGAGCAAGTAAAGTCTTGCGGAGCGCCATCACCATTTATTTAGTTTCTTATTTCAATAGGGTAAATCTAAATTCTCACACATGCACAACGCAGGCTAAACTTTTGGCTTAAAACAATAAGGATACACATTAAGATGAAACAATAACTCCCTTGTTTTTTATTATTAGTATTATTAGTATTTTTATTATTATTATTATTATTATTATTATATTTTTAGCATCCGCGTCTTACTACCCGTATGGGTTATACGCTCTTCCGCTAATGTGTAATGGTAGGGCGATTGTGAGATGAAATAGAGGACTCTACAGTTTTAACTCCCCCCCCCCCCTATGGAATCCGAACCACGGTGGGGGGCATGGCATTCCCCACATCACAAGATTGACTTGTCAGAGGTGGGAAGGGGTTTGATATCGATAAATCTGTGCCGGGGTCTCGAGGATTGAACCCGGACCCCAGCAAAATGATGCCCGGACACCTTACCCTAGACCCGCCAGGGTATTAAAGAGTTAAGAGCGCACAGTTTATTTCTAATGGAGGGTCTACTTAAGACAGTTTATTTTGAGTGATAATAAAAGTAAATGTATATTTTATGTAATAAATAGTATCTGGTACTTGTTTTCCAAAGAGAATTTGTACTTGCAGGCACAGTTTAAATTCATGCTTTTATCAGTGGTATGTACTGCAACGTCCACATTGGCCGCAACTTGGGCTGTGCAGATGTGAAATATTTTATTTTATTTTCTTATTTTTATGATTGTGAAGCCTTGTTTAATAGAATAAAAAATATTAAAATAAAGTAATAATATGAGTCAAAATTGTTATGATTTTTTGTTTAGTAGTTTAATGCTTAATTTAACTTAATAAATTATAATTGTATAAATGTATTAAGTAATTTCAAGCAAAAGCCTTTTAAATTTTTTTGTGGATGGTAAGGATAGTATAGCACTATATGGTAAGCATATTTTAGGAACGGTATGTACATATTTTCCAAGGATTTTAAATTTTTATTTAGAAATAATTAAATTGAATCGATGGCAGACTTTTCTCATTCTTTTACATATAATTTTCAACTATTAGAAAACTACTTTGTATTTTGAAATTATATTTTAACTCTCTATTATTTAGCAATTAAATACTGGTTCATTTGACATTTTTAATACATTCGTTACGATCATATTTAAAAACTGGATTAAGGATATGGACCGAAATTATGTGTATTTCAAGAAATAAATACAGAAAAAACGGGCCGTACCGTTGAGAACCAAACACAGGTAGAAGTGACAGCTTGTGTTTGATTGACAGCGGCGGGCGGGTGGTGGAGATAGAGGGGATGAAGATTCATTAGCAAAATTTTCACAACCAGCTGAGAAAAGTATTGAGGTAACAAAATAATCCATACCAGAGTATTTTATGATATTTTTGGATGTTCTTGCCTGTTTGCTATTTAATGTTTGTGAAAGCTGATATAGTATATTGTAACCAGTATCCTTTGACTATTGTTTAGTTCTTATATTTAAGTTTGAGCGTAATAGAGCTACCATTTAAACTGGCATAAATATTATAAATTATATTATTCAAAGGCCGTTCAGCAAAATAATTTCAGGGGGTGGCCCATCCCCCGATTGATGGAGGCTTAGGTCATTTTTTAAGTATTAATCCCTCTAGAAGTTTTTTTTTGGTAAACATAACTCACTATTAACTGCCATACGCTCTAGAAAAAATTAATAATTATTAACCACCTCTAGAAGTCTTCTGAAGTATTTTTTTATGGAAGACCTAACCACCATACGCTGCCGAAGGGTAGAAAAAATTAATAATTATTAAACAACCTCTGGATGCTCTTTGAAGTGCTTTTTATGGTAACACAGCTCCTAATTTGAACTTTTACATTAATTTTGGTTATTGTTTTAAAAACACCTAAATAAAGCAATATATATTGTTAATAAAATTTCTTCGACTATGGCCTTGATTTAATCAAATTTAATGTGAATTTTACTGTGTACAAAATGTCTAAGCCTCGTTCATTTACAAGTAAGGTTATGCAAAGAAGAAACGATCAAGAGATTTAAAGCGTGGAGAATCCAGATGAAAGAGAATCTAATTTAACCGGAAACAAATTTGCAATCACTTAAATGGTAACTGTAGTTTGAAATATTAACAACTTTATTTGTATTTTGTGTTTGTTAATGTATATTTAGGGTATTTAGTTGTTTATCTTTAAATAAATGCTCGTGAATTGACATAAAATGTGCCAAATATATTTATGTTGATAATAAATTGTAAAAAAAAAAAAATGTAGGTCTTGTACATGAAATGTGCTGCGTTTAATTGGTTTCCAAACGGAAATGATGGAAAAAAAAAAGGCCCATACAAGTTTTTGTAATCGAGGTGTGATGGCTACCTAAAGTTTAAAATAGTCCTTAGATATACACAATTATAAAAAGGTGTTGATTGTCTTATAATATAATTTATAAGTTTCTGGGCTTGTGATTATAAGCCCCTAATCTGTAGGCGTGCCGAGAGATATTTACACGTTTTCCTTGTTTGTTAGTGAGTGGGAGGTCAAGATTTGAATTCCGACTTGGTTGTAAATCTACTTAAGCTTCTTTTTGTAATCAGTTTCCCCCGCTTCCTACACACACAACCCCGGGACATTTTCTTTCTATTCTTACTTTACTCCATCTCTTACCATATTATAATTAATATAATACGGATATTAGCTTGTTGAATGGTATTAAACGACGTTCTGTAATAAATAATAACTATGTTAAATAATTTTGGATAAAGATGAACGAATTGGGGATTTACACCGGAATGTGGAACATCCTTCACTCGTTTAGGTGAAAAACTATATTTTCAATAATATGAATGTAGTATGAAATTACCTTCCACCACTATCTATAGAAAATTGAAAGGTTGACAGAATAACAGGATTCTTCACTTCGGGTCACCGAATTCTTGATGTAATGCCTTTTCTCGAAACAGATAATTAAATTAGATGAACACTCCAAATCATGTACGTTAGGTCACTCACAATAAACTAGAAAAGGATAAAAGGGAAATGGGCTTGATTTTATCTCAGCCGATGTTATGGGAGGGAAACTTGGTATAATCACCTGTGGCCCCTCTGATGGATATGTTAGGCACACACCACTGGTTTAACGAAAGGGGTAAAATTTGATGGACCAGATTGAATGGAACAGGGTTATGTAGAGGTGTTCTAGATTAGTAATATATTTAAAAAAAATAACTAACATACATAAATTGTGTTTCAAAGAGTAAAAGGCTAATGCGCTTAGTTCAAGTCTTTGTATCCAAGGTTACGAAGCATAGTATAAACTTTGTATATTTTACTTGTTTGTTTTATAAACTAGGAAGTATCGAGTTACTACCCTCTCCAATATAGTGTGTGTTAGTGAGTGGTGATTATATTGTTAGCTACAATGCATTGCTAACAAACCAGACAGTCCTCAATAAAGGATGTTGGTGTTAGAGAAGGGGATACTTGTTAGCTACACATGCATTGCTAACAACCAGAGTGTCCTCAATAAGGATTGTTCGAGTGTTAGAGGAGGGGGGAACAATGTTAGCTACTCATGAATTTGACAGTCAGCCCTCAGTGAGCGTTTTTCTTGTTGCTGAGTAGTGTCCAAAACACATACAGGGTTAACCATCTTTTACTTACTAATTTCAAGATAATAGTATTGTAATCTTGAAAATAAAATGTATTTCAAGATATTGATGAAAATTTTCTCTTCTTTATAAACTCGAATCAAAAAAACTAGTTTTCACAAATTCTGTTTTGTCCCCATGTCTATCTGTCAACCTGTCCTTGGCACACGGATCGGATTCGGTTTTTTTGATTGAATTTTTCCAAAATTGATATCTATAAGTTAAGGGCAATATCTCAACTCGTTTATTTTATTTGACCTTAGCCTTCCAATTTAGGATAGTTATAAATGAGGGAGATTTTTTAATGCAATTTTTTTTTTCAAAACTGGATCTAAAGATTTGATTTAATAGCCACCTAGGGATTAATTTATCTCACAAATAACAAAGTAGAGGCTATTTGGTTTTTGGTCAGTAAAATTTTGAAGTTGATGAGTGATTTTTAAAAACTTGGATATATTTTAAAAAGAGAGTCTCGATGATTCAAGTTCACCAATTGATATCTTGGGAATGTCTACAAATGAAAATAACATTTTTATTAGTTTACTGTTTTTTTTTAATACTTTGTCAATTGTGGGTCTCTAGTTTACCGATGAGTGCTTTTTCAAAAACTTGGGGGGAATAATCGCTTTGACGATATCGGCTCCTAAATAGATATCTTGAACTTGTTTGAGATTATAAATACAAACACTGTGCTGCTGGCAACAGATTATATTAGCTTATATCATGTATATTTTGTCATAAAGTGATTTAAACAATGTTACTCCGCCGCAACCGTGGTTAGGATTCCCGTTAATCTGTAGGCCTTCCATTTCATATCACAATCACCCTTAACATTACAATTAGGGTATGTGGTTAGAACCCCTAACGGGTAGTAAGACGCGGTTTTAGGTTCTAATAATAATAATAATAATATAATAATAAATAATAATAATTAATTAATAATAATAAATAATATTAATTAGATAACAATGTTACTTGTATGTAAGTGTGAAGATGAGCTAAAGTAATTTTTTGTCAGTTTAGGTGATCTGAGTGTGATTTGTAGTTTATTGGTGTTAATTGTGAGGGTTATATCCGCATATAATTATTTTTCAGGGTTGCATCACCAGTAAAATTGAGAAATTCCCGGGAAATGTTCTGTAAATTTGCCATCATTGAGATTAATAGGCTTAGAGGTCCACTATATATAGTTTTTTGGACATTTACACATTTAAACATTTGCCATGGGGAAAACCTCTTTAAATTTATTTGGAAAAAATTATATTAAAAAATATTAAGGTAAGGAAAACTATAGTTAAACTTTAGGGGATCCAAATCTCAAAACAGTTCTAGAGGAGGATTCACTCCCAAATATCTTGGAAGGAGTCTATTTTTCAAAATATTTAATGGACAAGGACCTTCATAATGGATTCTGGGGTATTCTATTTTCACAAAATTATTTATGGGTGTTGGAGTCCCCAACGGATCTCCTATTAATTGGAGAAGTTCCTTTATAAAAATTTGTATACAATCCTACACAAATAAAGTTCCTACCGCCACTGGGTGATGAAAGCACCTTTTGTAAATGTATAGGGCCTATGAATTACTGTTTATCTTGGCCTAATCTCCACTTGTAGTTGAGCACACATCACACGTGCAATAATGGCCTTTTGATCCAGACATTTAAAAAAATTTACGTTGAGAATGTAGTGTAATATTATGGGTGTACCTCGTTTTTAGTGTGTAGGGAGAGGTCCTGTCTATGGTGGATCGTGTAAAGTCTCAACAGGAGTGGTCGAATTGTTTATATACATGGATTCATCTAATAAATGTGTGTAAGTACTGCTAATCTATGGTAGGTAGGAAACGAGTGGGGTGGAGGCTAAGAGGGGACCTCGTTCCCCTGAAAAATTATTCTCAGCTGGAATAAATCCACCCACCTAAATATATTTTAAATCCTCTGATTACAATCGAATATGAAGTTGAAAGATCTTCCTGCATTAACCCAAAATAAACTTCTATCTACATTTTCCAATTATCAAAGTTTTCCAGAGAGATCATTCAAAGTTTATAGAGGACATCTAAATTTTGAAAAAAATTCAAGTTAGAGCTGTCTATATTCTTCTAGAATCACCTAAATTGTAAATCATTTTTGGAGGAGAACCCTTCAAATAGGTTCAGGAGATTCTAAATTTAATAAAAGTAAACTGGTTGGGAACTATTAAAATAGCTTCTGGAAGTTTCCAACTCTTTAAAAAATTTCCGAAGGACGCTTATCAAAATAGGGTCTAGGAACATCCATGTTCTATAATAATTTGTTGGGGGGGACTTTTCTGAATATCTTTTAAAAGGATTAATAGTTTCAAACAAAGAAATAAGGACCACTTACCAAATTATGGACAGATCAAACGCATATTCTCAAATAGTATTCTAAATAATTCAATTAATAAATAATCCAGGTGAGAATCTTCCAGATAAAGGAATATTTAATCAGGAGATAACATACGGTTACTAAGGCTACTTGTGAGGTGATGTGGTTAGAGATTGTGTTATTTTGTTTGATTTACCGTAATAAAATAATAACTTTAATATTAGTATTAATTCCTTGTATTTTTTTCTTAGAGAACATAACTTTTCTGCTATTATTTTACAATAATTAGGTTAACATTTTCGCTTGTATATTTATGGATATGATGGTGTATTTACCAAATTTTAATAATTTTGATTGTACATTAACAGAAGGGACATTGTCTTATTTATTGTTATGTAATAAGCGCAATTTTTTAATGTTTGGCATTGTTTATATTAAACGATATGACAGACGCTTCACTGTTGTGTTAAACATAATATATAGTGGTAAAAAGAAAACCTCTGGATACAAAAATAAACCCTGCTTTTGATCTTAGCTTGAGTTTCTTTATTCGTTATCTATTAACTTGTGGTCCACTTTATATGGATCCTCCCAACGTTTGTTGCCAGTTGTTTTTTTGGTCGATCCGGTGGGCTGTCTATACTTTGTTGGTCTATGTACGTATTTTTCTACGATGTCGACGGCACTAGTTACCTAGTCTATTCAAATGGTTTGTTAATATTTTGTTCGATCAGTTGTTAGTTCTAGCACAATGGTCCTAACCTTATCTTAACTTGGTCTAAGTTACTACTTCGTGTAGTTTTATTGTCTGTCCGATCTCATTTGTTCACGCGTATCGACCAGTATTTTTTGGATTAGGTTTTATGCACCCAATGGGTCAACTTAACTCGTGTTATCATTTGTCCTGTATGCATGAGTAGTCTACCAGTAGGTAATACTAGGGTAAGATAATTAAACCCCACCATCATTCACAATATTTGTATACTTTAGTCGACCATTGGCTCTTTATCACATGGCTCCTAACTAACATCGATCATGTGATCGACATCTAGCTTTTGCATGACATTTCACTTGTCTGTCGACACTTTTTCCACACATGTTAAACAGTGTGCTGTGACTACAGTTAGCTGGAGCTCCAATTGGTTACGGCAGTTTGCTGTCACTTTGTCCACCTAAGAAAAAAAAAACATGAACTTGTCTACAAGTTGTTCCAAATCGTGTCAGGCCACATGTCTCTAACTCGAGATATTTTTTCAGTTAACGACTGTTTGTATTATGACAGGGTAAACATATGAAACCTGCTTTCGAATTTTGTTTACAATTACTAAGATAATATTTAGGCCTTGAGAAATTTAAATCATATCAATATTGGCCAATCAGTCTAGTTTTTATAATTGTGTCCCAAAAAATATCAAGATCATTACACTTATTGAATTTCGTTTGTATTATCATTTTTTTAAAAAAGTGTTTTATTTAAATGGAAAAAAAACCTTTAGTTAATGTCATTTTTATCCCACATATTCCTAAAATAAGTGTTTTTAATTTTTGTATATTAACTTGTTGGTGTATGTAATCATCTTTACAAACCTCACAGTGAATTTTGTTCTCATTATCATTTAAAAATCATATCATTTATTCGAGTTTCCCTAGCTTTTTCCTGGGGAGGATCAGTGGGTTGGGTGCATCGTCCCCTCTGCCATTGAAATAATATTCATTAAGATTGAAACCAATACTTTAAAGTTGTAAAGATTGACTTATAACACCTTCCTCATCCTAATCTCCTACCACGATCTAATCATTAAATTAGGCAACATCTTTACACTTAGCTCTGAGCATGAAACAGGATTTAAAAACCTAAATTTTCCAATATTTATTAAGTTTAGTATTGAAATACTTATTTTATTCTTTTATTACTAAAACATTTAGAACATATGTAAATTATATATTTATTATTTTATTGTGACGTTCGACTTTTTGTTTTATGTTATTTTTGATTAAAATTACAAATTGATTACATCCAAATTGTGTTCTTTCTTTTAAGTATTATGATATATTAATTGTTTTTTTAACTAGTTTTTTAAACTCACCATTTTATTATTAAATTTTTTTAATTTAAATCTTTATTAATCAAAAATTATTAAATGTATCCTTGTTGGAGCAGTGTGAAAAACCAATTCACCCCTACAAACTAGCCCTGGATCCTCCCTTGTGCTTGACGTAGTTAAAAGTATTTGTCCTTCCAACGATAGCATTGTATTCCACCAAACCCCCCTGGAAACATTCCCTGTTAGGTTAATAATACTCTTTCCTTACTTTTATTTGTAATCAAAGCGAGAGTTAGAAGTTAAGTAAGAGTAGAGTGAGAGGTAAATGATACTGTCTCCCTCTTTAACCGGGCTCGTCACGAGACGACAAACCGATTAGTACTACACTCTATCGATATATCTGACTCCTAGCAGCCTGTTGTAAAACGTTAATCGTTTAAAAATGGTCCGAAACGATTTTTTTTTTGTTATTTGAGAGTAGCCAATTGAAAAATCCTCATCACAGATTCAACGACACAACACTTTTCAAGATGTAATGCCATTCTTTAATTAATAATTAAAATTAAGACCCCACGCAGTTTTTTCATCGTCAGTACGCTAGAAAACTATTTTGAAAAATAATGAAAATGATGGCGGAAATTAAGACTGCGATTAAAACATGTACTTGCAAATATAGGTATGTAATATTTTAGTACATCTAATAATTTAGTTTAATTCTTATTTAACATAAATGCAGGACTTTAAAAAATAACTTGAAATAGATTTTCCATCTTTTCTAAGATCGTTTGAAATATTTAATATTTATTTTATAATTATTAGTATTCAGTTAGGATATTTTGATATGTTGGTTTACTTATATGACACTTTATAAACACCAATATAAAGGTTGATCAGATTTTGAAGCTTTTTGGTTGCACGATTTGCCACATTATGAGAAAGCATTGTGATCGTTCGGATAGTTGTGACGTTGTAGAAAAACAGGCCTGTTCTTATATTTATATATATATATATATATTTATATATATAATTATATATATATATATATAGATTTTATTTCTGCCAATGGCTTCATCTGTAAAATAAAAATAAATGGAATTTGCCAGATTGTTTTTAAAACTGGAGTGTCAAAGTTTATACTCCCCACAAATTTCTAGAGACATGATTGTTAAGAAAAAAATTCAAGAAGATTTATGGTCAAAAGATTTTAGAAAAACTAAAACTAAATCTAATGATAGATTTGTGAAAAAACCTTTTTAGCCAAAAGTATTTTAAGAGAGTGGATTGTAGCAGATAGTGATGACAGAAATTTTGAGAGGGAACGTGTGCTTTGCTTTTTTTATAATTAAAAAATGAGTTTTTCTCTTAATTATTTAAAACATTGGTTGATCAATGTTTGCATAAAAAAACTTATTTTATATATCAGTTACCACAATTTTATGTCGTTGGCTTATGTGATGTTTTTTATAATTATTTTAACAGTGATTTTTTCTACTGCCTTAGCTTCAGATATTATTTATATAATAAAAGTAATAAGTTTATTTTTTATTTTGTGGATAGTGCTCTTAGGAAATAATACAAGTAAAACACTGTATTTTATTCAAAACAGCAATCATAAGAACTTTTCTAATTACCAGTTATTATATTGGCAAGTAAACGGCAATTCAAATGAAATAATATAATCTGATCTAGGCCAATTAAATATGATTTTGTTTGGTATTATTCAGGGACATTTCACTAGGATCAAAATCCCGATGAAAGACATTTTATTTGAATGAAAGGTGAGAAAGATTAAGTAAGAAGGGGGGTCTCGATGCTCAATAAACCTTACTCATAAATAATTAAACTTAATTTTTTTTGTTAGTACATTAAAAATTTTGATAGTGTCTGGATCATTACACTCACAAAGGATATTGAGAATCGATAGAAAATAATAATTATATTCATTTTCATTAGAAAGTATTTGATAACATCAATAAAATTTAAACTACTTGTTAATTTTCTTAATGGCACTTTACCACAAAAGAATTAAATTATTCTTAGAGATTAAAACTGATCAGATCTGACGTGTTTAACTCTCTTATATGACTGTTACTACAGCTTTGGTGTAGCAAGTTTCAATATGTTGCTGCAAAATAATATTACTACAGTAATTTATTGAATAATATATTAGGGATGATAATGTCTTGGCATTTTAGTCATATATAGTATTTGAAAAATGTCTACTTGAGGGCGGGAAAACCTAACTTGGACCATTATAAAACGGGATGTACAAATAGTACTATGTTTTAAATATCATTTTTTAAATAATAAAACTATATTCAAATGTATACTGGAATGAATGAGTAAAGTAGAGAAGGTGGAGTTGTATTGATTTTGCATCGGTTTTTTTGAGCCTTCTGCAAGAACTTAGCCTCTTAAGATATGCTATTACACCACTCACATTTTTAGGAATGTGAATAATATTTTTTAAATTGCACTCAAAATTCACAACTTCTCTTCATGTTGACTCGTTTGCTTATTCATTTCTTGCATTCTGCCTTATCCATTCTTGAAGGAAAAACAATAATTTTCGTATTCAGACAAATTACCCTAATGCTACTCATAGGATTAAATAAAAAAAAAAATCAGATGCTTAGGATTCTAGATTGGTAATATTGATTAATACCTTAGTCCCTTTATACATCATATATATTTTTTATTAATAAGTCATAGCCATGTTTATATGATCAATTTTACAAACAAATAAAATAATTCCATGTGATTTATAAATACAGTAATTTCAAAATGTAAAATGATTTTTAATTGATGAGCAAAAATGATCTAATTGTAATTTGTATGTATATTTGATGTGGGTCTATTATTTTATTCATTATATCACATTGGGATAAAATAATTTCTGTCTAACGTAAAATGTAAACTTGGAGGCTCAAACTTCTCTTCAAATTTGAATTGCGACACGCGCTATTCCGACAACGCACTAACAGCCATTTGGCTTCAAATGTTGTCGCTGAAACTCGAGAGTACCCAGACCGTATATCTTTGGACCTGTTCCGGTCGATTTAAGTTGGAAGCTAAAACCGTACTAATTTGTTATTATAAGCTATTTGTATTTGGTTGATTTGAAACCTCTTTTTTTTTTAGAAACACCGTGTCGGTTTTCATACCCTTGAGTGGTTATAGGCTTATGTACTAATTAACTAATGGTGTTAGGGATTAGAAAAGTTTCCAACTTCTAGTACACCCGTTCAAAGAATCCAATCCTTGATCTCCTCGTCAATACAGTCTAAGCTTCCTACTGCAAGGTAGTATGTTAGACTCGTGGCCACTGAGCGGTTCTTATTTTAATCTTTTGGTTCAAATAGTGTAAATGTTTTCAAATTGTATAGAGGTGATTTGTTGAAAATTATTATTTATTATTATATTTTGTTTGCAACTTTTAACAATTTTTTTCTTTATAAACATCAACCCCATCTTTGTATTTTCCTAGTATGTTGTTTATTTAATGATACAACGGATGGGTGCTGTGTGTAGGCCAATATTTTAAAGTAAGTTAGCTCAATTAGCTTTTTAGTGTTTAAACAAAAATGAGGTAGTATGCACAAAATTTGATGACACTAAACATCATTAATTTTCTGTATACTTCTCTTGTAACTCAGTATCTAGTGGCGGCTCGTGTTATAGGCCTTCAACGTGCAGCACCCCCTATTTCACTTGATATTATCGAAACATTTAGTATATTGGAGTCCTTTTTCTTTAATTCTATTCTTTATTTTTGTAGTAAATATTATTCCTTAAGCTTAATCGTCAGTTACTTCAGTAGCCATTTCCCCAGAGTTTATGAAAAAGATACAAAAATCTATTGTATGGAACTATGCGCTTCACAGTGCAAGTTACGTGGGGTTGACTGTTGGCGAATGCGCCCATATGAGGGGGGGGGGATGAAGTAGGAAGGTGGTTGGCTGCATGGTAGAGAGAGAACTGTTGCTTTCGCAGTGTGCTCTGGTCGTGATAGGTGGGAAGGAAATTTTCTTTTTCTAAGCGTGTATTTTGCTTTAAAACCGTGTTGTACCATATTATTGCATGTAATAACGTGTAGAAGAAGTTAGATAGATCATTATTCTTTTTCAAGTCTATTCTATTTGATTTCTTTTTTTATGTTATTTTAATTTATACAGAAGACTTAATGCGCTTGCAATACTTTCAATGGAGAAAAATTCCCCAATTTCATCCGCAAGAGATCAGGATAATTATTGAATACTTTTGCACCAATTAAAACATGAAGAATGGATTTCATTTTTTAAATGAAGAGTTCAGCTTGAACTGTAACAATTTAAGTTAAAGTAAAGTAAAACATGTTTTTTTTTTTTGTTAAGATTTTATCAGTTCCTGAATAAATTTTCTTTGGTACCATGTTTTTCCCTTTTTACAATTTTAAAACCAAAGGCTAAAAAAATTTCTTGGAGCAGCACTCCCCTATTAATTTTAGCTACGAGCTTTACTGCTCAGTATTAATCCGCTTATTATACTATATATGGCTGGTTGATTCCCGTTAATACTGGTTGAACTTAGTTGCCAGGTTGAAGCTTGATTGAAAACTGGTTTACAATTTGGCTGGTAGATTCCTAGTTAATATATTTGAAAATCAGTTGCCCGTGTATAACAGTTGTCAGAGTACACCCAAAGTTCTATAGAAAAATTAACGTTTCCGTGTTTTAGAATTAACAGTAATGGCTGTAACTAAGAACATGACTCAAGTATTACAGGCTTTATATGCATGGACACAGATTAGATAAAAAAACGAACGGACACTTGTAAACGATAGTACCAACCTAATCTAGGAATATCTCGTTTAGAAAATTGCATATTTTATCTCTCCTCATGTACCCTTAAATACATTCTAATAGATTTCTAGTGAATCAGCATTTGATTAAACAAAATATATTTACCAAAAGTACTCAAACTTGTTTCAACAATTCTTTGTCAGAACTGTCAGCACATTGTTCATTTGTCTCCAAATAAATCACATCAATTAACACACTCTTCTTAAATTACAAATCACGAACAAAGTTGTTATTTTGACATGAATATGCTTTAGTTTCGATGTTCCCATTTATCAAACATCTTATGATGGAATGGTTGTCCTCGTACAACTTTCGTGGGTTCTCTTGAGTGATCCAAGGTCCTGCATCTGTCTTCTCACCAGAGTAGGGTCGGATGAGGGCGGTGACCAGGGAGACAATCTCTGGACTCCGTCGAGCTAAGGGCAACTGTAGATGCTTACGTGTAGTCCAAATCAACAATGGCACATAACTTGGAATAAGTACCCAGATGTCGATTACGATCATTTCTGTCATTGGCCCATACTGCTCAAAGTAGGCCAGTAAGGCGACATCAAAGATCTTCGGAAAGAAGAGACCAACATCAAGTATTCCTTGAATGTATCGTTAGTATATCGTTTGAGTCGGAATCCTGTGAGCTTCTGTTGCATAGGCTCTCGGTACCTGCTGTGAAATTCACTGAGAAGCTCTGATCAGGGGAGTGTAGAGCATCACATGCATCAAACTACCAACAAGCTCACGGTACGGTTTTTTATGCACTCTGATGGTAGGTTTTCAGGTGGTTTTGTCTCCTACGGTGTCGTGACCAGTTTGCATTGGTTCCATACCTTATTTCTTGAGGAAATTCATCAAGTAGGTGTTTGGCTAAGGGCACTTACCATCTGTTTTCTGAATCAATTTTTATACCTAGGAAGTTGTGGCAAACCTCCAAGATCCTTTATCTCGAATTTGACATAAGATATGTTTTGATGTTTGTCATGTCATGTCATGTCATTTTGATTGTTTCCCGCAAAATTATGTCAATTACGTAAACAAAAGGTAAAGTTTTTATGCTGTTGCTGAAGCCGAAGTTATATACATTTTTTTTTCAGACTGCTTAAATCCAAGGAGAAATTCACAAAATTGTTCATGTTAAGCATTCCAACCACCGTTGGTGCCTGCTTCAATCCATAGAGGGTCTAGTTGTTAAACTTACAAACAAGTAGCTGTCAGTTACGAAAGCCAGGTTGGCTGCATAATATACACCTTTCAGAAAAGGTCTCCATGTAGGAATGCCATTTTTTCTCGTTCCAAACTGTGTAACGATGTTCCAATTAAACAACAAAACATCTAACACCTACCCACCTGTAATATGGAGTTTCCAAACACTCATCAAGCCGCTTCTCTCCGTCAGATGGACACTACTTACGCACCAAGACAATCCTTTCCCGTGGCTTATATGAATTAGGACTGAAACGAGACGCTGGTGGCGCTCTCGTCGTCATCTGGCCCCGGCCCACAAAAACTAGAATCAATTGACTAAGCCAATTTCCGTTCCGTCTTATCTCGGATGTTCTCCCATCTTCGAGTAATTACTTGGACTGTCACTACGCTTCCAGAGCGATCGTCTTCTTCCTTCTTTTGCTCGTTGTAATCCCCATACCTCCTCCCCCCCCCCTCTACTGAGAATATGTGTGGACTGTTTTGTATATAAAATAGCTTTTGTGTTGTTTAGAGCAGCATCATTGTACCACTGGCTTACACAAGGTGAGGGCACCGGTTTAAAACTAATGCTTGGGATTGTTCTTCAAAATTCAGTTTTGTTAAAATGGGGATACTTATTCAAAATTACCGTTTCGTCCTTTTTATTGTTATTGTGATCCATGGAATGGATTTTATAAATGGGGTTTAACGCAGGAGTGTGACGAGCGAGTTTATTATGTTAGTTTTCAGGGGTATTCTTTATTGGCTTCGGTACTCCTTTTTTTCGTACTAGTGGCGCGCCCTTATCTTAAACATAGCGTATTAAGCGGTTGCTATGATATTTTTTTGGGGGTTTCAGAGGGTATTAGAGATAATAAATGCTCGCTTTACACCAGGAAGATTATTATATTTCTATTTTGTTTCTGATGGGGTTTTCACGCTAAGATGTTTGGTGTTGTACAGCGGTTTACGAAAACTCATTCTATGCATTTTATTCAATATTGTAAATTAGATTATGCCGTTGTTAGTCAGGTTTAGGATTTAAGGATATTGGTGGTGTCTATTTGTAAGATATTTAACCACCTATACCATAAATATTTTTAGGTAATCTAAAGTTATTTTTATGGGTTCTCTATTTTATATTATTTTTTGTTTATCGTCAGTTGCTACTTGGTACTCATAACTAATGTCAGCCATCTTGGTTTTTTGAGTTATATGGGCCCTTCGGCGGTCAGTTTAAAGTTAGATGTCAGGATTTTTCACTTCCAACAATTTCCCCCCACTGTAAGCGGCAGCTAAATATTAAGTATATTTGTGATGGCCTAAGTTATTGTTTTTGCTCAGTATAATCGCAGGTCTATATGCCTTTTTTTAAAACTATATTATGTATATACACTACCTTTGTAATTAACCCAAATTTAAATATACAATGTTTTCTCTTTGTCATACATTGTTGTTCTTTACACATCCGCTTCGTCATTGTTGTGGGCGTCACAATGGAATGCCATTAAATCTTATTTGTTTATAATTGCAAGCAGGGTTCTGGAACAGAGGTCTAATGGGTACGGTGTGAGTACGGTTTCATTGTAGTCCAAACCCTTCTTTCTTTTCACAGTCCTTCACACAACCTTGCCTTGTACCTGTCAATGCTGTCCTTTTCATTCTGCTTCAATCTTGAAGACCCACTTTGCAGTTGATAGCCGAGTTACTGCACTGGGCAGCTCAGTAAGATCCCAGGTCTCATTTTTCTTCAGTGAGTACATCTCTTCCTCAACTGTGCCATCCATTGCTGTGGCATCTTCTCTGCTGGGGATGTCATCGAAATTTCTGGCAAGTTGTCAATAAATGACTCATCCCCAAGAGCCAGTGTGACATGTGTCATTTAGGTCCGCTGCGTGCTAGTGCAAGGTCTCATGCTCCTACACAGAGGTTCAAGTTGCTCACCAGGAGCTCTTCTTCGTCAGAATATTACCTCTGTTCTCCTACTGAAGGACGGTTTCTCCTGCAATTCCAATGTAAAAGCTTCATTTGGAGTTCGAACTGATGACCTCAATAGCTCGCAGACGGTGTTGAACCAGCAAGAACCACTGGTTTATGAACATATGTTAATAGAAAAAATATATCCTGCCCACGTATGATTTTCGTTTCCTGTTGGACACCACAGCCTGTACCCATTCGGGCAGTAAACCAACAATAGTAGCACTTAGTAGTAAATGGGCAGCTTGAATCAGTCGTAATTATTCCGCTTAATTATTCATGACTACGTTTTTATTGAGTGCCCTGTGGTCAGCCTTGCCGTTTTATTGAGTAAGGTCAAGCCCTGCATTTGGATCGTCATCCTGTTGGTCAGGCTTGCATCTAGGTCATTGACGTATGCCTGTGGTTTGGAGTGGGGTCGCTAATTTATTCAAAAAATATGACGTATGAGACAATGACTTGTTGTATTGACTGTGAGTGAGGTCAGGCGTTGTGACGTCAGGTCCTTGTGACTATGACGTTTCCAAATAATATGACTGTGGTCAGCCTCGCGTCTTGGAGGTCAGTGACGTCGCCTGTGGTTCTGAAGTATTAGTGGCGGTAGTAGGTATGCTAGGGTATAGGATAGTATTTGTGACGTCATCCCGATTCCTAGAGACTGTTGACGTTTTCAAATAATATGATTGTTTGGTCATCCGTGTGACGTCAGCCTTGAACGTTCTGGACGCCCCATTATATTTGAATGTAGGTAGTGGATTTTTAGTCACAAATAATTATGACTGCTGAGGTGACCGTCCGGGAAG
>JBCFYV010007063.1:0-10110 GCA_039000515.1 Timema cristinae | reverse complement strand
CCCCCCCCCCCCTCAAACCAAAGTTAATTTTGTTATTGTTATTGTTGTTATTAGCACCGCGTCTTACTACCCGTTCGGGCTATACGCACTTACGCTGATGTGTAATGGTAGAGTGATTGTGAGATGAAATGGAGGACCTACAGTTTAACGTGGAATCCGAACCACGGTGGAGGCCTGGCATTCCACACATTCACAGGTTGTGATTAATACACGTCTTGTCAGATGTGAAAAAAGGGTTTGACAATTAGATAATCTGTGCCGGGGACCTAGTATTGAACCCCGGACCCCCAGCACAGAGGTCTGACACCTTACCACTAGACCGCCAAGTGATAAGCATGCTGAAATCAGCGATAATAACCTTACATTCATGTTTTATTGTAATTACATTAATATATAATCAATTCAAATCCGCTTCAGTGGCCGCATTGTCTATGGCGCTAGTCTCCCAGTGGACTAGACTGCCGATGATGGGAAATCTAGGTTCGAATCTCGTCGGGCGAACTTAATGCTTTTTTCCAACATGGTTTTCCACTCTCTTTCCACATAAACATTTCCAATAAATATTCCTCACCCCTAAACTATTATCGTAATTAGTATATAAGCGTACAAACCCGAATGGGTAGTAAGAAACTGTGCTAAAAAAATACTCTATATGAGAAAGTAGGTACAAAGAAAACAAAATCATTCTTATACAGTAATACATTATGAAATGAAATAAGTTAATAAGGAAAGAACACTTTAAATATTAAATTTGAACTAACTTGATGTTTTGTGTACTAAAACTCCACATCAAGTAGTCAAGTGATGATTAGAAAGTTGATAATATAACAATTAACAATTGTATTGAATTTAATTAGTCAAATGTAGAGTATTAAAGTTATTGTTTATGGAGTCATAACTTTATATTTATATAAATTTTAAAGTTACTTGTTATCTACTTTTATGCATAACTTCAAATTTTACTGTAGAGGTAGTAAGACGCGGTGCTAATAATAATAATAATAATAATAATAATAATATTAATAATAATTACTGTAGAGTATTTCTTGATGTTTTTCTATATACTGTAAACTTTAATATCCTCCATTTGACTCATTTCTTTCCTTATTAATTAATCTTATATTTCTCCTTACCAAAAACAACATGAATGTTACTAAAGGTATGAAATTTAGTTAAAATTTGAACGAAGAATGTGGTGGAGCGGGAGTGATTACCGCGCGATGACAATCCGCCACGCCGCGGCGATCAAAGAGCAGTCGTGTCGTCACGTTCGCTTCTTATTGCCACCCCCCCTCGCTCACCCGCCGAGCCCGCTAGCGGGCCACAATCACGTCTCCTCGTCTTGACCGTGCGGACCTCCTCTATAGTAGTCCCATGGTACCTCCATTAACCCTACCACTTTTGAATTTTGAACTTTTTTCTATGCCAAAGTTTTGTACTAGTTTTTGTTCCGTTTTGTATCACACAGAAAGAGTTTTGTACCCATACCCGTTTTGAGTAACTAGCATATCAAAGTGGTGACTCCAGGTTAATGCTGTTGTACCACTTTTGAATTTTTTACAAATATTATAATAAACTTGATTTCTATACAATAAAAATATAATAAATATATTCTGTATAATGTATTAGGTAATTTTATACGATTATTATATTGTGTAATAAATTTTTATTTTGTCATTAATTGGAAATAAAAAAACTAAAATTATTTAAGTTTTTATTAATAATTTCTGTCTATGTTGCCTAATTCATCGTGAAGAGAACAAAATAAGGACCTTCATATTTATTAAAGAAACGGCAAAGAATCTTGGTCTGAGCTGGTTGAGAAGGATCGGGGATATAAAAAAGACAATATTCATGCGCTACTACGTGTTTTAACACATTCATCATTCCTTTGATTATTCTTGTTTTATGGCCCACCTGACTTTATTAACACTTGTGTCAAAGAGATTATTAAAACTAAGGTATATATATAATGTGATCTAAGAAAGTTATTTACAAATCATATGTAAAATAGTATTTTTTAATATAACACAAAACAATATTTCATGTTAAAACTTTAAAATCTGTGATAAGAGATCCAAAACAGGATTATTTAAGTGGTTTAAAAAGTTGCTATCTTCAATCAACAAAAAATGCATTAATACTAAAAATAAAAGTGATAAAAAAAATAGCTTGGAGTGACCACATTAGTATAAATATATATATTATGGATCTTTGGAATACTAAAACATTACCTTGTGGTAAAAAATGGTACATTATTAATACAAACTTAATCATTATAAAAGTATAGTTTCAAAAGTGGTACAACTGCAATAACTTTTAGTGACCACTTTGAAATACTAATTGATAAAAACGGGTACAGATAAAAAATATTATTTATATAACAAAACGGCACAGAACTAATATAAAACTTTGGTATTAAAAAGAATCATTTTATAAAGTAATAGAAGAAAATTATCTTGGAATCACCACTTTGATATGCCAATTACTCTAAACGGATACAGGCACCAAAAATGTTTGTGGTACAAAACTAGTACAAAACTTTGGCATCAAAAATAGTTCAAAATTCAAAATTGGTACTACAGGTTAATGGAGGTCCCCACGGCTTCTTTGGTGCTGACTGACAGCTCACAGCTGACTTTTGACAGTCAACATTTAGGTATATACCTAAATGTTGACTGTCAGAAGTGACAGCAGCTAAACACATGTTTTTGCAGATCATATGGTTCAGCGTAAGGATACATAATTTGGTCTGGTAACTTTTAAAAGCCGTCATCTGTCAGCTGTGAGCTGTCAGTCAGCACCAAAGAAGCCATGGGGCTACTGTACATACTCCGTGTCCATTAGGTCCGGGCTACACTTTGTTCACCCTGAAAGGTAACATCAAGTTTACCTTTTAGCTTTCCAATGTGGTGTTAGCTTTAGCTAATATCACACGTCACTTGCTTGTACTTGAAATCAAGTGTGCTAGCTAGCGCCTAGATATCTTTATACTAGCTATTACAATAGAAACGGGACTAGAGGATTCACACGCTGCTAGGTTCTAGTGCAAATATTTATGGAACGTCAGAGATTAATTTTGGGTGCAGAAGCTGCATTCATTATTACTAGTGAGATTGAAAATTATGAGAGGGAGCGTAGGAAAAGAATATGGACACGGGACTGGCTAGAAAACCAAAATAATAGTCGTGGAATGCTCAAAATGATACATTCGGAGGCTAGGTATAAGATACATTCGGGGTGACACTAACGTTTAGGATCTCTCTAAATTTGAATTCATTTATTTACGATGTGGTCAGAGGACCCTAAACCCATGGGTGTCCAAATACAGTATCCTTGATACACAAATGTTCTTTTTTAGGCCTACGCACACTTTATGTTCTAAAAAAACAACCACCCAAGGTTGGCATGCTATCAAGTTTATTTATATTAGAATTGGGTCTGGAACACTATGTAGTTTTTAGATAGCATGTTTTTAATTAAATACATATTAAATATATTGTCATATTGTGGCAATGTATTATATAAACAAGGATGCTTAGAATAATTATTTTCTGCCAACAACAAAATCACATCCGATGACCATGTGGGCGCCATTTTTCTACACACATTCTCAACAATTTAAATGGTTGAATTACACAGACTAGTGTCGGAACTAGTACGAAAATAGCGCCTGTTCTATCCTCATAACTAGTATGGTAGCCAGTACCAAGAAGCAGAACCAGTATACTTTTTTCTGATTAACACGACGCTAGATGATGTTGTGCTAACTAGCACACTGGATTTCAAGTACGAGCTGGTGTCATGTGATACGGGTGTTACAATGTAAGGTCATAGTGTAATCCGTCAAGGAAAGACTGCCATACCCTATTCCAGGCTTCCACAAACATACCTATGTGAATCGTCAAAAAATAGCCATTCATCATTTGATTCTTATACGTCAATAATATGCCCACTATTAATATTTCGGTGAGGTACACCACTTTAACAAAAGAAACATCAATTTTCGTCAAGTACTTGTCAAGATTTCAAGATTTTTTTTTCCGGCTGAGCGAATTTGAAGGCGCGCGATCGCTTTCCAACGTTCGAAGCCCGGCCGCCAGAGAGACTTCCCCTAATTCACGTCACTTGTCTGGCGCGTGCTGTTCATAGGGTTGCAGAAGATATTAGATCACATTTTACAAATGTTAACGCTATTATTTCTACAGTCAAGAAACACACCATCACTTCTTCTCCGCTCGCACGCCTGAGTGCCTGAAGCAAGAAACACCCCGGTTTTCAGACAAGTTTTTTTAAGTTTTTTAGGTATTAAATCGAACCCTGATTATATTTAATTATATGGGGGTTGTAGATAAACTCTTCGCAAACAAATAGAGTTTTGAAAATTTACTCTATGAACATTATTGGGCGCTTCCAAGCCGTTTTTTCGGGAACACCGGTTTTTACGTACTCACGATTTCCGAAAAAAGTTATGATTATTTTTGCACGATTTTTTTATTGTAAATGGTGTAATGATATGAAATTATACTTATCAATATGTTATTATTCAAATCTATATTCAAAATTACTATATTTAATATTCGAGTGGGTAGTAAGATTTATTTGTGTAGAACTGTCGAGTTGTAAGGTGTGGTGAAATCCTTCTACGTCTCTATTTAAAAAGACAACGCACTTTCCGTGGAAAGAGACGCACCTGGATGACCTCACCCCTATTCTTCTAGGAAGCTTCGAGAAGGAAATGTCGCTTGATATACCCCTTGAAATGCGCACATCTCCTCACTGCTAGTGATCCTTCCTTCTCGACAAGAACACGTATAGCTAAGATTCATTTAACGCAATAGTCGGGCTTTTATCAAAATATAAAATGCGTGTGATATCTAGCTAAAAGTAAATAGTTCATTCATTTAAAATTAAAATAAAAGACTATAAAAAAATACACCAGAACTTTTAATTTATAAAATAATATAATTAATTATTAAAATAATATAACCCTTACGATGGCGTATAGACATTTCTTATCAGGCTTGCGTTTTAATTATTACAATGGCCACTAACAAGAGCTACAATTTAAGACATGAAACAAGTTCCTACAACAATTAAAACCTCTGTAATTAAATTTTTTTTTAAATGCCATTTTTTACGGTTTTGATTTTTTATTGAAAAAAGTTGTGAGCCGATTTCCATCAACTATGGCTCATTTTTTTCGTCTTTTTAAAGCACTATTACGGGCTATTTTTTTGTTTATAAAAAAAAAGTATACCTTAAAAGTGAAAATACCAGTTTTCGGCACTTTTATAAAAAAAAACATTAATGTAAAAGATACAAACCGATTTAGTCCAAAGTATATACATTCAATTTATACAATTTTTCTCCTAATTATCACTTTAATAAAGTGAATGGTAAATTTATTTTAAGAAAAATACTATCTTACCTGGACTATTATCAAATTAACTGAAATTGTTTCTACCTCAATGAGACAAATTTGACAAAGTATTATTCTTTCCCATTAGCCGACACAATATCAGGTGATTAAGAATACAGAGTGTGTTAAATAGTAAGGATAAGAGAGTTTACGGAGTACGTAGGTTAAACGACACTGTGCTGCCTCCTGATAGGCAAACACTTTCCTCTTTCAGAATTTTGTTCAGCCGACATTTCTGACGTAGAGCAGTGTAAGTACATATTATATTAACTTGACTAATTACAGTAACAATACTCGCCCATCAATGTGACCTCATGGGTTTGGCGGTTCTACCTAGATGATATTATTTATTTGAAAACTGAACCATGGAAAAGGAATTGAACCCGGACCCTAGAGACAAGCATCCTGGATATGGATAGCCTGTCGATGATACCTGTTGTAATTATGGTTTGGTGAACCAAATCAAAGGTACAGTGTTAGAATCTATCTAGGTTTCATATTTCTGAATGTGGGGTGTTTCTACCCTCCTTGTTGAAAGGGACTGGTTGTGTATTGAGAAGTATGCCGCACCAGATTAAGTCGATTTGTAAATCATGTGCTGGTATAGCCTTGTGTTTGTAGTGTACCAAGGGTATTTTAACCTCAATGTATTATCACTATCTACATGCAAATTCGAGTACATTTATTACAAAATTATACCTTCCAAATCCTTTTTCCATTTGAGTAATTAATGTAAGCGTACAATTCGAACTTGTACTATGATGCAGTGACCAAAAATAATGGTATTGAAGTGTTTGTATCGTGTAAAACGGGCCTCAGTAACTGCGCGTGTTCACCTGAACATCTCTACGACCTTGAGATTAGCCCACACCACGTAACGCAATACTATACTCGCGGACAGCCCAAAACAGTATTAAGAAGAAACAAGATGTTAGGAATTGCGTTCGCAGCTAGAGTTATTGATTTAAAAGCTAGGGTTGGTGATTTTAGGACTTTGGGTATTGAATTAAAGGCTAAGGAATTATAGAATTAAGGATACGGTATTTTGATATTAAGTTATTAAAGATACTAACATTATGGAACATATTGTACTGTAGGAGCCGATAGAAATGTACATGAATAGTAATAACATATCCAATTCTAACCCATTCAACCAATTCTATATACCATAGTGCAACATGGATAATATTCGACCAAATAAGAAGATCGTTTTATCATTCTTGTACAATGATTGAGCATGAAGACACCGATTATTTTGTTGAAATATTACTGTTAAAGACAAAACCATGAGCGATAAGAGTAAGAGAATTTACTCATCTCTGAACCTCAGCCAAAATTTGTCTTCTCTTCAATCCCCAATAGCTAAATAAGTTTTGGAGCTTTTTAAAACAAGGTGGATCATAAGTGTGGAAGCGTGTTACTACTTTCTAGATTGTGTGATCGTTCAATGTGTGTACTGGAATTTCCAACGATCCTAGTGAATGGAAGAATATTGTCACTAATTCCTTTGTACAAAGGCAAAGACACTAAGAGTGAATGAATGCAAGAACTATGGGGCAGTTTGTGTGTTGAGTATTCTAGGCAAAGTTTTTGGAGAATCTTAATTGGGAGGGTGCGTGAAAAAACTACGGACAAGATTTGAGGTTTGCAATGTGGTTTTATGCCAGGTAAAGGTCACATGAACCAAATATTTGCATTGCAACAAGTGAGTGAGAAATGTATATCAGTAAGGAAGCAAGCTTATTGTGCATCCATTGATTTGGTAAATGCGTAAGCTCGGGTGAATAGAAACTTGTATGCTATGGAATGTTCTGAGAAAATGTGGAATGCATACATGTGTAGTAAATGCAAATGTTGCAGTGTATGTAGGAAGTAAATCGTGCATTAGGGTCGATGGAGTTTTGAGTGAATATTTTGTCATTGAAAGCGTGGGTTTGTCAGGAGAAACAAAAAAGCAAAGTGAACGCGGTAGGAATTATATATCTAAGAAATGTATGTGGAAAAACTCTTATGGAGAGTCAGTAATGGATGGTGCTGAAGGAGTGCAGTTTAAAAGGGAATCTAGTGGGTCATTGTGAAAGAGGCGTGTTACGTTGGTTTGGCCATATTGAGAGGATGAGTGTGGACCGAATGTTATAGCAGTGGTCTTACTACCCGTACAGATTATACACAGCCGTACTAATTAAACTAATTTGTTAAGGGTGAAGAAGGGTGAATTTAGATTAAATGTAAACGCATTTGCGTGAAGGTAGAATGAAGGTAGAGAGAAAATAATTTAAGGGAAAAAAACCTTCGGTACACCCATCTTCCTATCATCGACAATCCAGTCTATTGCGTGAGTGATGCCATGGACTATGCGGTCACCGAAGCGGGTGATAGTAAAGTTTCTAGATCTACTTTCACGTGTTCATACGTCAGGTAATGTAATCTGCAGACGTCACTTTTGATAAGTAGTATCAATAGGTATTTTTCAAATCCAACATCTTAGCTCAGTAAGTAATAGTTATGTCTTACTGAGTTTGTCTCCTAGATTCAAACCCTGGTGTGGTTGAAAAAATGTATCGTTGGTGAAATGTGGGTCTACCCTTTCACGGTGATAAGTTAACGGCTTAGGGCGGGTTGTTGTGTCTGTTATGGATTTTAAGTTAGTTTATAAGTCGTATGCTGATATAATTAGTCGGTCCATACACTTTACATACATGAAATAAAAAACTATTAATTAAAATATATTACACATTTAACAAATTTAACCTAAAAATAATGTGTTTGTATTTTCTAAAAAGCCGTTTCTGAAAAGATTGGAATGTAACTGTCGTACCCGCGAGTATATCCAACACACGTAACTCTAACCCCCAGCTGACGAATAAAATGATAAAACAAGTGATGGTGCCACGTTCCCCCTTTACCCCCCGTCTCGTTTTCCTGTCATCTGACAATGCAGCGTGCTTCCTGTTGTACAAACCTCTGTTCGTGACCGGAGCCTGTTTTTTTATTTCAACTGGATCATTGGGAGGATACAATGAGGGACCTTATTTACTGGTTCAACAGCGAGCGGCTCCAAGCATTGCGACCAAATGGATTCACTTTTGTACCGTAATCTCATACCCGGGGACTTCGTAACAAATAGAGGCTGGGTGCTCTTGAACCCCCATCTTCGGGTATGTTTTGTGAGGACTGGGAATATCTTTGAGATTCGCCCCCCCCCCCCCCCCCCCCCCGACATGTCCCGTGAACATCCTAGATACCCACCGCGGTGGCCGCAAGCTCTAAGGCCTCACTCTCGCAATAGACGACTTGACTGAATGACGAGGATATTAGGGTTCGATTCAGGTCGGGTGTACTTAAAGGTGTTTTCCTACACGTTTTCCACTCTTAATCTACGCAAATGTATGCACATTTCCTCAAAATTCTACCTTCCTTATACCTACCCAAAGATAGACCTATAGAGCATTATTTTTACACGATAATAAAAAGTAAGGTACTCGAAAAACAAGGTGTTTAGGAAGATTTTTGGTCCTAAAAGGGATGATACTGAAGGGGGAGGAGGTTACATAACGATGAAGTTATATACCCTGTACTCATTACAAGATATTGTATATTGTGTTGTGATAACCAAGTCTCGTAGATTACGGTAGGTAGGACATGCAGTGCGAATGGGGAATTCTAGAACCTTGTTCAGGGTATTGACTTGTACAACCAATGAGAAGAGACCATTGGAAGACCTAGACCCAGATGGGAAGATAGCATTAGAATAGACCTGAAAGATATGAGAGTGTAATGAGAAGTGGGGGGAAAATAAAAATCAAACCTTAAGCGCCTCCTCACCAGAAATCCACTCTTATCAAGAGACAATGTTACCGCAAATGAGTGTTTAAAATATATTTTGTGAAAATGGGCCTCAATACAATCGGTAGGCTTGAACCCATTCCATATAAGTCGAAGCATACGCCACTCTGCCAAGATCTTCTAAAGGGCAGTTTTTCCTAAAAGAATTTCTACTCTACCTCCACGCTAATGCGAGTACATTTTCCATCACCTCCGGATAACCCGGACGAGACGACGCAAAAGCGAATCGTGCGTTAAATTGAGGGCAGTTTTTCAGTCATATTAATATTCTCAGGCGAATGTTATCTGTCCCTTGTGTTCACAAGCTACATACCCAATATTTGATACTTCAACTCGAAACTATATATTTATCGTTCAATTTAATTAGAACACTGATTGATTATTTTAATCCTCTTAACATTCTTACTAATCCCTAATCGATCAACAACCTTACGAAATATAATTATCTTTAGTCTACATAAACAACTTAAAATTTTACTCTACCTCCAAGGAACACAAAGAAGATTATATTTATTTCCATTTCTTTACTCACTCTTTTAAATATTTTTTAGGTTAATGTTCATGTTATCTGCGTCTAACTTTTTATTATCATTTTCATCTATTTGAGGATATTTAACGTGCACTTTCTAACGCAACTGATTATATCAGAACAAGACTATAAGCTAGGTAACTTAAATCTAGAGCAGACACAAAATCCAACCCCCGGCCGTTAATTCATCGCTGTGAAAGGGTAAATACACATTTCACAGATGATAAATTTTTCTCCAATGCCAGGAACAAGCACGGACCCTTAGCTCAGTAGACAGACACTTCAGATTGATCTAAGGTGTCGAGCCCATTTT
>JBCFYV010007060.1:0-10611 GCA_039000515.1 Timema cristinae | reverse complement strand
ATATAGTATATACCTATTTTTTTTATAAAATATAATTGTCTTTTTACTGCCCAAGTAAATGTCTTTTTAGATAGGCCTACATTTTTTTCTAAAAAGGTTAATGTCTTATTGTGTATTATTACATAATTAGGCTAAATTGTAAGTTTTATTAAAGTTAGATAAAATGTAACAATTTAATAGCATTTGAACTAAATATAAATACATTAAGGCTAAAAACATCCGGGTTTTTTTAGAAAAATAATTTGTTTTCAGAGCTATTATTAGTTGTTAAAATTTTATTCGAACTTTGATTCGACTTCGAGAATATTCTTGAATATTCGCTTCGAACTGAAAAAAACTGGCTTCGCACACCCCTAATCATTTGTTCTCGTGGTTCTGCATTTCCACACCAATCACCTTAATGACATTAAAATTAAAACTTGTGTACCATGCTGCTAGCAAGTAAACAAACAAGATAATAATTGTAGATATCAGATGATAATTGTAGACATCACTTAATTTTAAAATTTGTAAGAATATTAATAGGGGTGTGCGAAGGCCACTCTTTAAATGCGAAGCGAAGTCGAAGCAAAGCTTGAAACTTGCGAAAAAAAGTCGAAGTCAAAGCTACCTAGGATTTTTGTTTTTGCCACTTAACACTAATATTTAATTTTTAAATCAAACAGTATGTATTATATATATTTAGCACCGCGTCTTACAACTCGTTCGGATTATATGCTTTAAGTACTAATTAAAATTAATGGATTTAGGAATTCGGAAGGTTGAATTAGAGGAAGTGAACCCGCATTGGCGTGGAGGGAGAGTGGAAAACCATTCAGGAAAAACCACCCCCAGTTCACTGACCGAGATTCGAACTTCGATCTCCCCGTCCTCAGCAGTCGAGCTCAACATGACAAGCGCGTTAGCCAACTACGCCACCGAGGTGGGTAACGGTATGTACGTCTAGGTCAAAAGAAAGGCGTACATAAAGTCAAAGCATACTATATTCAAATGCTGACATGTCTGAATTTATTTAGGGTTTAAGAAAACAAAATAAACACAACCTGAATTATAATATTGCACTTGCATTAGTAATTATTTTGTTTTATGCTTTATAAAAAACAAATAAAATCATAATGATATCTAATAAGAGACTCTTTAAAATACTATTATAAAAAAACATCACACACATATAACATTTGAAAAGAAAAAATTTAGTCATAAATGTGGCCAAATTTACAAATTATTATGGAGAAACACAAGTTGTCGAACGTGTGGCAAATTTTGACGCCTTTCAGTAACTATATTGCCTGCCGTGGAGAACGATCGCTCACTACTGACCTGAATAGCAGGTAAACCCAGTACTTAGTGCTACCTTAGCTAGAGTCGAATAAGTATGCTGTCCTTTCACCAAATCAAAGAGTCTTCTCTTCAGGAAATACGTTTTTCACCTAAGTATATCTCTCAATTCAATCAGTTGCTGAATCAAAGAGAGATTGTTTGGTAGATCATCAATCACAGACCAAAGAGAGATTTGTTTGGTAGATCATCAATCGCAGACCAAATAGAGATATGTTTGGTAGATCATCAATCGCAGACCAAAGAGAGATATGTTTGGTAGATCATCAATCGCAGACCAAAGAGAGATTTGTTTGGTAGATCATCAATCGCAGACCAAAGAGAGATTTGTTTGGTAGATCATCAATCGCAGACCAAAGAGAGATTTGTTTGGTAGATCATCAATCACAGACCAAGAGAGATTTGTTTGGTAGATCATCAATCGCAGACCAAAGAGAGATTTGTTTGGTAGATCATCAATCGCAGAACAAAGAGAGATTTGTTTGGTAGATCATCAATCGCAGACCAAAGAGAGATTTGTTTGGTAGATCATCAATCGCAGACCAAAGAGAGATTTGTTTGGTAGATCATCAATCGCAGACCAAAGAGAGATTTGTTTGGTAGATCATCAATCGCAGACCAAAGAGAGATTTGTTTGAGTAATCATCAATCACAGACCAAAGAAGATTTGTTTGGTAGATCATCAATCACAGACCAAAGAGAGATTTGTTTGGTAGATCATCAATCGCAGACCAAAGAGAGATTTGTTTGGTAGATCATCAATCGCAGACCAAAGAGAAGAAGTGGTTGTTCTTCTAATGGTTGTGTTTCAAAGCTTCGATACTTGTTTAGCTCAACTTGAAGATTTGCTACAGCAACAATTTTGTTAAAATGGTGTCCATTGTGAAGGAGTTGTAAGTAAAGTAAGTTCTTAAATAATGGCAAGTTACACTCACATACTTGTCAACAGCTGCAGATGTCCAACCATCTGAAGTGATACTTAGGGAGAGAAGAGACGGTAAGTCTAATTTGAGGACACCTTTCATTTTTATTTGAGTATCCGCAAAGAATTTTGGTACATAGTTGGTTGAAAAAGTTGTTCTACATGGAATTTCGTATTGAGGCGCAATGTTAGGATTAGCCATAAACTCCACAAATCCTTATTCTTCAACAAAAGATAAGGAAGAAGGCTTTTTGTCAACATGAGAGCAATACTTTTAGTGATGGACTCTGCCTTGGGATCATTAGAAGCAAGTTTTGTTTTCTTGAATAGGACCTCCTCCATAGTGAGTTGATTCCTCTTTTGAGGGACTTGTCTTGGATTTTGGATATTCAACTTTTCATTTTCATACTGTCTTAATTCTGTAGGATGTTTTTTAGATGTTCTTGTAGTGTTGTAGTTGTAGCTGCAACAAGATAAAAAACAACTCTTTAGTGCATGGTATAAGACTTCCTAACCAAATAAAATTAATAAGCAAATAGCCTACTTTTTATACCATATCACAATAAATAAACTGTTTTAACTGAAATAACGTTTATATAATCTAGTTCTTGTTAGTAACAAGACCCAGTAAAATTTCCTTATTTGTTACCTAAGGCCTATATTAATAATTAATGCACACAGGCTTACTGATAAGCTTAATAAATTATCAATAAAGTTTTAATATTTACTTACATCGTGGAGTTGATAAAATTATTTTGCAGACTTTACATATACATGTCTTTTTATCTGAATTTCTCTGATAATAATTATAAATTACATTGTTTTTCGTTTCCCACACTCCGTATCAGCCATTTTGAATAATAAAGAAAACATAAATAAGCTATGAAAAACTTATGCGTCAAAATGCACTAGTAAATTTGTCACAGATAATTCCAAAGAAATGGAATATTAAGGACTAAACATTAGATGCGATCTGGGATGATAGCACAACTAAAGCGCTTTCTCTACTTCATACCAGTGACCTTGGTGTTATTCTTTGTAGGTGATTTTTTTTACAAAACTATGTTGGCGATAGTGAATATAATAATATAAACATTACTTAACCGACTGTGATCTATGCTTACGTCATTGCAGTTAAATTACTTTTCGGTTTTAAAATTCTGAATAGTAACGATTTTAAATTTTTAAATATTGAAATATGTAATATTTAGTAAGATAAAATTAAATCGTGTGATAGTTTATCGAAGTTTTATTCCTTCCTTCAAAATGTTTCGAATATTTGAAGGTTATTGTAGATGTCGAAGTCGAAACCGAAGGAGATTTGACCTTGGACTTCAACTTTTCGAAGCTTCGCACACCCCTAAAAATTAATAAAAGAATAAAAATATATTTGCTTAGGTCTACAACATTTGTAGCAAATAGAACTTAAAATTTGTCAATTAAAGAGATTACTTTTGTAAAAACTATTTTTAATTGTTATTGTATATAAAATCTAACGTGCTGATACCCTACTCCCCCTTCGATGCAAAACTTGGACTCGACCATTACCACACTTATTCGCCTAAAACTTTAATCTCACAATCTTAGAGATATCTATTAAACACACTAAAAGTCTTTAAAACTGAAAATCAAACCAAAAATTTAATAAACCTGATACAAGAAATTGTGTATTTTATAACGGAAAGAACACATTTCACAATTTACAAAAATGTAAAGTCATCCACCTGGTCCAACACACATTATCTCGCCAGAAATTAGTGAAGAGGTCTTTGAAACAATATATTGAATATATCCAACTATGCTCTAAATCTATTTTATTTAACTAAATATATCTTTTTTGTTGTTTTTATTAACTACGTCAATTTTTGTTCTATTTTTATTAAACTTGTATTGTTCAAAGAATGCATAATGAAAAGAATATTTTTAAGTATGTTTCTTATATTATAAAATCATATTTCTCCTTATTACAACTATAATGAATATTACTTATTCAAAGAGCTAAAGCACATTAAATATTGAAAAGCGACAAAAGAGCGGCCATCTTAATTTAATCTAAATATCGTAGCTTTCAATATACATGGTGTGATATATCGACTTTTTGTTTTGAATCGATTCATGTATTCTGACAGTCTCACTTAACTTTTACTAAAAAAAAAAAAAGTATGTCAAAGTCTTGTTTCTTGTCAGGTCGGTTTTTTTCCAAGACCATTTATTGTTGTTCAGGTCAATACGGTATATTAACAATTTGTCGGTATGTAAGTTAAATGGCAACTAAACAAATATGAGATTTAATCAATTATTACCTTTTCTGAATGTTGCCGTTTTGTTAAGTTGCGAATTTTATTGAGAGCTAAGAATTGAAGTAGCGAGAATTGTAATATTAAGATCAATTCTCGATTCTTTCGGTGCCATTAAGAATCGAGTTTGACAACCCTAATTCTTATATATAAATATATATGCATATTATTTATTTTTTATGTGGAAGAACTACAATTTAAAAATAATTATAACATTTAAATGTATTGCTCAGAGCCATGATTGCAAACAAATCAAAGTTTTTATCCCTTCTGACACAATTCAAACAATTTTGTATATCTACCGCAACATTTAACTTGTTTGAACCTATAAAATTTGATTCACAGTCTCTAATTTTACAATCAAAATAATTTTTTTTTTTGTCATTGGAATGAATGGGAAGACAAAGCTTGGACTAAAATTATAAATATATAAGCTTGAATTGATTTTTTTTTTAATTTTCCAGTTTCCCATCCTATTTGCAGGGGAAATAGTTACTCTATATTTTTGATTCTAAAATGCAATTTTTATGCAATTTAAACATCTATAAAAACAGGGAGCGTCTTAAAATCACAGTTCTTTTCCATTTTTACCATGCTTTGCACACGGCACCACTTTTTTTTTTAATGCGGAAGCCCCACCTCCCTTTTTGACCATTTAAGGATTACCGGTTGTTGACTGACAACCCTCTGCCGACACCTTCCGGAAAAATTAAGAAATGCCAGCATCAATATTATCAGAATGGGTATCAACAGCCTGGAAGCTAGTCCCATAAAGAATAGTGCAACATTCATTTAGAAAATGTTGCATCACCAACACTCTTGATGGCTCAGAAGATGAGGTATTATGGGAGAATGGTGATAAAGACTGATATTGATTCTCAAGGAAGTGAATAAGATAATGCCTGTATTGGGTTGTTAGTTAATTGAATTCTGTAATAAAAACATTTCTTAGTTATAAGATTGCTTTTTTTTCTGTTGGTGGTACTGAAAATTCACCAAAGTCAAAATATCATTTCCCAACACTTCTACTTATTATATATCTATAAATTGGTAAGATTCTTTATAAAGCAAAGTCAAATTTAAATTAAATTTTTGAAAATATAATAATTATGTATTTTGTTGTGTTTTAACTGTGAACTTTGAGGCTTACAGTTTTCTGGTAAGTCTGTAGGCCTTGCCCTTATAGCACCTCTTAATGTTAATTTAATACAGTCGTTTATCACTTGTTTTTTAAAAAGGCAAATTTATAAATTAATTAGTTCATTGTTTATGTATTAGTTTATTTATTTTACTAAATTTGATATTTTTTAAAAGTATAAAGTAAGGCCCTTGGAGTTTGATTACAATGAGTCCATGGTATATTAGTTTAGAGTTCTGCTCTAGTATCGATATAACGGCATTCAACACAGATATCCTAAAACCTATGAAATCACTGCAATTGAATATAACCTCAAAACACACTTATCTGACTGCCTCTTAAAGTGTCAACTCTGATATTGAAGATATTACTTCTGATTTCTGGACAAAACCTATTTATAAATAAAGATTACCAACCTGATCATATTTGAATCTGTATAGGGCAACTTGTATGCCAGTCCCTGAACAGACGACCATTATGACCCCTTTGATGGTTCATATACATCAACATCGTTAACAATCTAGACCAACACTTCTAAAGAACTGGAGTCATTCTTTGCAGACCTTAATACCCATCAAATTTTTATATCCAAAAATAACCCTGCAACATTGATTAGAGTTTATCTAAAAACACTGATGAGTAATCAAATAGAACAAGCATGAAATGCCTTCTCAAAGTCACCAATAGTAATCTATAAACAACCACTCTAAACAGAAATAGGGCTTATCTTTCTGTGAATGCACCATACACAAACAACTATCTCACTCTTTGGCAACAGTGTACCCCAATAAATATAATTATTTACAACTCACTCACTCCTGCCAACAAACTAAACTGTCTTGAATTGTTCACCACCATAAATAATCATTAAATCTTTACAACTCACTCACTCTCTGCCAACAAGACTAAACTGTGCTTTGATCATTGTTACACCACCAATAAATATATCATTAAATCTTTACAATTGAGGATATGGGAAATGGCCCTTCAATATATCACAGAATCCAGATAGGCCCTAACCTGAATCTTAGTTTAACTCCTCTCCTTAACTGCACACCTATAATTTTTAACCATTTGGATGTCACAATATTAATGTGACAGTGTCTCTGGTTGTTGTTCTGTCATTTGGTTCAAGTGATGCTATAAAAATGGTGCAATTTTAACACGAGAAGGAAAATAGTTGTTGATAATCAATCTTTCAGTACAACCAAGAACATACAGCCATTAGTTTACTCTCTGAATCTGGAGAAGCGACAGTGAAAATCCATTATATTCTTCATCAACTGTTTGCAACCTTTGACCAGGTCACTTTATTAAAATACCTCGTTTTCCTCTATCCTTCCTCCTTTAATTGCTTCCATTCTTATTCTCTCATTTGCACACTTTCTGTTATCTGCTCCTCCCTTCTCTTTCTTGGCCACGCTTGTGGTCTTTTTCCTATATACTTCATTTCTAACATTTTCTTTTGCATCTCTTTTTCCTTTCTCATTACATGCCCAAACCAACTCATTCTTGCTTCCTCCACTATCCCATGTACTCCCTATACCCCCACTCTTTCCCGGATAACTTCATTCCTAATCTTGTTTCTCCTCGTCCCAGCTAACATGCTCCTGTACAACACTCCTCTTCTCATTAAATCCTCTCTTTCCACTTTCTCTCAAGGCATTTTTATTCTCTACTTTTCTCAGCTCTACTCCTCCAACTTTATAGCTTTACTAGGCCTTATCCTGATCCTTCTCCCCCATATTGTTAAGTCATTAGCAAATATCATGGCTTTAATTGTTTCACCCCCGAGTTTTTCTGCCATTTTGTTGCTGACCATTTCTATTACCATTATAAATAGTAGGGGTGATAGGGCACTCCATCCATTCACTCACCATCTTAACACAACTCCTGTTATCCTCATACATGCTTTTCACTCTCATTACCACTCCTATTTCCACTTCGACCTTTCCTCCAAAGCTTTCCAAACTTTATTTATATCCACGCTATCACGCGCCTTCTCCTCATCTATAAATACCATTACCAAGTCTTCCCCATATTCATACCTTCTTTCCATCAGCTGTCGTATCGCAAAAATTAAGTCTATTGTAGAACTGTTCCCTAAATCTGTGCTGTTCCTCTCTCCACATTCCTTATATTTTATTTCTTATTCTTTTCCAATATCTTCTTATATTTTCTTACAGTGACACGTCAGCATTATTATCCTATAATGTGTACACCTCTTCCTGAAAATAAGGTTTTATAATTGTGTCTATTAGTATTTTATCTCAACAATCTGGTCAGTAAGTCTGCCGACAAATCCTCCTACTCTGAACCAAAATCCTTGAAATCTTGTTTACAAACTGTGTTTTGTATTTCAGAACCTACAAGAGCTCAAGGAAACTGTTGAGTAACCCAGCACGTGGTGTGATTGATGGGGAGTTAGTATCATTGTTCCTGGGACTTCCTTACTTAGAGAAGGTAGAGGTTGCTAAGAAGATTGGAACAAAAGTTGATGAGATCACAGACGATCTAGCTGACATTGAAAGGTTGACTTCTCACTTTTAAAACTCAAATCACTGTACATATAACTAGTTTTAATAAAAATGTGTTTACTTGTATTTTGTATTTTATTTGGAAGAAGGTATAGGAAAGGTGGATAGAAACATATAAAAGGAATGAACACAATATGGCTTTTACACTGTAAAGAAGAAAATAGTTCACACTTTACATTGCCGCCATTGGATGATGAGGTAATGGTTGCCCCTTAAAGAAAATCCCTCGACCTAGGTTTCATTCTATCGGAACTCATCAGGTATGAGTGTGAAACAATCAACACAAATTCCTAAAAGAGGAAACTAAAATAACACAAAATAGAAAAAAGGGACATTTGTAAAGAAGCTATTAGTAAAACACTTTAATCCAATTAGCAAATGAATAGGCTGAATGTTTTTGTGTGTTTTTTTTAATAAAATAATTTTAAGTGCATAACTACCACTGGCAACTATCGAGCTTCGCATGGATGCATGATTTCAGCTTTATTATTGTGGTGTACGTCAAGCAGCCTTGTTGTGTGGGCTCAGAGGCACAGACGTAAGCTGATACTCGGAGAGTCAACTGTTTGAACTGTGGATTAGATAATTTCGTTGGCTGGTCAGTGTGTTGAAACATCAGAGTAGCGAAGGCTGGGATGTGTTGATTAGCTTGCAAAAAGATAAAGATAAGTAATACAGTCACCAGTTGAGTTCTCTTCGATTACATTTCTGGCTGGATGACAGTCAATTTATCTGTTTCGAAGTCAAATAATATCTACATATATAAAAAAATTATAACTTTACCTATCATTATAAATAAAAGCAAAACAAACTTTATAAAAAATTGAGTTTGAATACATGACTAGTAATTTTTATGTTTATCTTTTGTGTCAAGTGATGATGACTGACTGATAACCTAGGCAGTTTGGTGGAATGGTTAGCACTCCTGACATACCCTGGCAAGGGAGTGAAACGGTGTGCGGTAATTGGTTACAAATACCACGCTACATTAATCACACTTACATAGGCACCAGTCTTGTGTGGTTTTTTCCCCTCACCTTATAACCCATAGTTTCTCTTTCTTTTGTCTCTAGTCAGAGCCATCACCCTTCCTTTGAGTAGCGAAACCTGCTCGGATCCCAATACCAAACCACAAACTTACATATAAAATGCGTACTTTATATCATGGCATTGTTTTCCATAACTATAGTTTCTTGCAACATGTATTGGTTTAAATATACCTTACTACTCCACGTCTCCACACATACTGATCTACGGGCTTTTTTCAGTGAGCCTCTATCTCTGCATCTCACTCTCATCCTTATACTGCTCTCATTTATTTCTGGAACCATACACTCAAAATAAAATCTGTGCAGTTTTGGCAACATGTTTTCAAACCAGAAGACTTCATTCTTGCATATTCTTTCAACTATAATCTCAAATATTCTCTAAGTTCATCCTCAAATTGTGTGCTCTTGATTGAAGGGAAACAATACCATCGCGCCCAACAGTTGCATCTGGACTAGTACCAAGAAATATCTATAACTCTGTTTCCTGTTATATTATTTTTGATGGAGATATCTTTCTCAATCAATAAACTAGGCAAGTCATTGTCACTTTCTGATACAACTAGAAATTCTTCATTTCAGTTGAATTAACTCACAACTATCATCATCTTCTAATCTTTGTAGTTCTGAATTGGTACATTCAACATCAGAATACATTATATCTAATAATGTTATCCATTAAGGAATGGACTCTGTATCACATTATGTCTTTCCTGTAATAGAAAAAATATTAGAGCCTAAGCTATCATTTCAAATTTTATATTATTTATTCTAATAAAGAACAAACCACTAATGATTTTGCAATAGAGATAAAGCATGTTAAAAAGATAACTATATTAGATATACCTATATAAGTTGTATTTATATATATATATATATATAAAGAGAGAGAGAAAATTGAACAAAACTGATGATACATTGTTCATTTGTGCAAGTCATGTGACATTTAATAATAAATTATTTCAAAGTGAGCATAATATATATATAAAGCATAACTTTGATAAGGACTTGAATCAGTCAGTGAATTCAGGCCAAAAATATGTATTAGAAAAAATCTCTTTCTCCAGCAATAAACTCAAGTTTACAAATTAGGTAAGTTTATTAATAATTTACTTAGACAAATAAATATAATATATATATATATATTTAGGTCTCCTTCTACATAATATTTTTCTCTAGTTTTCCCACTTCAACTCTCCACATAAATAGAGTGAATTTAATATAAACATTTGTTTCCTTCTCCTTGCACCCTGAATAACTCAAACCTCGAATGTTTAAATAATTCATAGTGCCTAAAAACATTGGAGAGTGATTTGCTATAAGTTTATAAGTT
>JBCFYV010007057.1:0-11373 GCA_039000515.1 Timema cristinae | reverse complement strand
CCTCCATATAAAGTTGATGTGACACTGCTCTAGTGGGGTACATCAGACCAGAGCAGAGAGTGTTGCACTTATGATGCCTTAAATAGCTCTGTTAGGAAGTTACACGTGTTTGTATGATACAACTCTTGTGAGTCTGAAGAACACATTGTGTGTACTTGATTCAATTGGATCATTATAGTAGAGGATGTCTATTACGAACATTTAAAATGTGTCAACTTTGCTTCTAGCTAATTATATCATGTGCTTGTTGCATTGCAATATTAACAAAACAACTTGATGTGATGTAGCCATTATCTATGAGTACTTTGAAACGTGTAGCCTTTACAAAACAGTTTAAATATTTTTATATTGGTAGTTCTATGTAATTTGCATACAAGTGTGCCATTTTCAAATATTTAAATAGTTTGGTTTAAAATTCAAAAATAAGATTGCTTAAAATAGTTAAATATAATAAAAGTAAACTGTGATGTTTGTTATATTAAAAAAATGAATCAAACTATTTTATACTATTATGTATATATGTTATTTGATAAAACTATTGTTTGCAATTTCACTGTTTTAAATTCTCAGATTAGATTTTAACTAAATCGAATTTAAAAATAAGTTTAAATGAAATTGACACGCGTCAACTCTTTCAACTCTACGTACAGTGCTATAAAATGTTTGTTTATCCCAAGTAGCCATATTTCTCAGTGTATTATGTTTTTTATTCATATTAATGTGTGACTATGAAGGAGAAATAACATTTCCTTGGGAAACGGGTTAGAAAATATTAATGCCTATTTTTTATTTCTTCTAACTTATTATATTACATTTTCAGATATAAAATAGTCCATTATTTTTATTTAATAACATTAAGATTTGATATCAATTCTGAAATGAAAAATAATTAATTTAATTTCTGCCAGAATGAAGGTTGTATGCAAGAACAAGACTGAGTGAAGAGAAGGATCAATGACAAGTGCTTGCTATTGGTCCGTCTGCAAGAATGTATCTTATTATTGATAATAAGTAAAGTATATCATAAATTATCTTTATAATTTTGTTTTATGAGGTAATTTTATAATATTTGGAAGGTCCTTCCTTTTATGTTTCTATCCAACGTTCCTGTAACTTCTTCCAAATATTATATTAACTATTTTTCCTAAATTTAGGGCTTTATTAATTTTATTTTACTTACCAACATAAAATTTTAAATTGATTTGACATTTAAAAAAAACTCTAAACATTAACTAAAAAAATACTATTCTCAAAATTACCTGGTTATCTTGTAGGTGCAACCTATTAAAGTGTTAAATCTATTAAATGACAATTACAGCCCCTGCCCGAGTTTGTTTATAGCAATCAACATTCCATACCCGAGTTTTGGGATGAACCAATTTCTTAGATTTGTACCCAAAGTTAAAGTTGACGTGCAGACCACACACCTAAAACAATAGTTTGTCTAGATTTCACACATCTCTTGTTTGAACAACCTTTTCTTCATCTTGAAATGTATGAAAACATACCTCAGCTCAAGTGATTTATAAGATATTTTCAATAGATAGAGTAAAAATAATAAAATACTAACAATTTGGACTGCAAAACCATGTTTGTTATGATTTTTTTGAATTTGTCTGTACAATAGTATGTATCTTTGTGCTATATTATTTACGTTGGTGGTTTGCGTGAACATAAAGCATATTGCTTTCGATATATTTATGATAATCATATAAAACATCCTGAATCTCTCACATATACTTGTGCTCAGTGCTATCAACTGATATTGTTGAATAATGTAATATTAGGGATTGTCTTCCTTCCTTCCCTGACTCCTGCACTAATTATTTTACACTCTTTGTATATTTCTTAGTCACTAGGCATTTACTCATTTTCAGATTTATTTAATTTGATTGTTTTTTGTCATTTAACTATGCCTGTCTTTCATTTATCTACAGTTATTATCTTAAAGCAAGTCATCAACTATTACAGCCTTTGGCCCGGTCATTTTAGTAGTTTTGTTAGTGTTTCTAAATGTGGCAAAAGATTTAGTAATATGAATGTAACCAAATATTTATTTTAAGAGGACACACTAGTTAAAAGTGAAGGTCACTGGTTTCGGTTCATAGCTATATAAGTTATATAAAAAAGATGACGAAATACTTGTATATAATGGTTAAATTTGTTAAAATAGTCAACTAAATTGATAATACATAAAAATAGAGCACTGCGTTTTACTACCTGTTTAGGTTATACACATGATATTATTTACCTTAAAAGTAGTACACATTACTTTTATTTGAATAAATAAGTATATATATATATATAACACACACACACACACACATATTTAACATACAATAATTTCACCATCAGGGGGTTCAATTTTAAAGTAGTTTTTAGTCGAATATCACACTTCTAGCAAAATACAAATATTCTAACAGTTATATCCTTTTAAACAGCATTTCTTATTAACTGTATACCAGAGGACCGTAAAAACAAGTTACAGACAACTGCCTTATTTAATGCTCTAGTTGAACGGTTGATTTTTTATATCTATCGTATCATATGTGAGCTTATTTGTAGTCAACTTTCTATTAATGTATCAGTTGTACAACATATATTTACCAACTGCAATGACACATTTTGGTTTGTAAATGTTGATACCAAAACTTAACTACCTTAATTTAATTTCAGAAAGTTATTCATAAAAAGCATATTTAAAACCTTTTTTTATTAAGCTATTTGAAAAACTAGAATAATTGGACAGCAAAATGTTGACAGGATCACTATTAAATCTTAACGATATAATATATAGTCGGGGTAGGTCCTTCAAATTCATTAGAATAATCAAGATTTGAGGAACCAAAAAAGTATTAAATACTAGAAAAAAATTGTTTTCCAATTCTTAGATTGAAATTTGTGTTAGAGCTTTTGATAGTTTCCACTTAATGAATGTTATAATAAATACCCAAACACAATAAAGTATTGTTTGGTTCTAGTTTTTATTGTAAAATTTACAATTAATTTGAACAAACTCAGAATTGATAAAACGCTAAATCAACGCAGGAAAGTTAACTTCTTACACTTCAAGTGTTTTTTTTTAAACTTTAGTTCATATAAAATTATACAGGTTCAAAATAGTGGATTATGTAATTTAAAACTTGTTCCCTATACATTATAGAATTCAATTTGTTTTCATTTGTGCAAAATAAATGCTTTTTATTTGAATTTTGATATACTAAATGAGTTAAAACTGTGAAATGTGTTGCTTTACAAGTAAAAATCAAAGAACACCAACCATTTAAAATAACAGAATTAATATGGCAGGATTTATTGTTGACCATTATTAAATATTTTGTTTGATGGTTTATTTACAGATATTACAAAATTGTAGTAATATGTATTAAAGAGCATAAAGTAAATATACAATATGTAATCAAATAAACATGATAGAATTGTAGAAGAATGAAGCGATCTTGCACTCGATGTAGAATATTTGGAAGTTTTTATCCCCTACTTGCATTTAACTAGCAGGGTAACCTATTTACACACTGTTTAAATAAAAATATCAAGGCCCCACCCCCCCAATATTTGATAGAAAATGTCATAATTCCTTGTTAGAATTAAAGAATACACTGCAGGACAACTTTCTCCGGATATATCTGGTTATCTAGTGACAATGTTTTTACAACTCATGCTTGCTAACCTTTTTAAGTTGTATACTATAAAATTGTATATATTATTTATAAATGTTTAATTTATTTATATATTATTTTCTTCTAGAGTTTTTTTTATATTGTTGATGTAAATAATAAACAGTTTATTAGTTTAAATTTGTTTTGACTTGATTTATCTCGTGTACCTATAATTCCATTCAGAATCATCGTCTAAAGGTATCAAAAAAGGCAATTGTAACAAGGTGTTGCAGTTCTTATTTACTCTTATTTCTAAACTACAACATTACAAAGAATGATTACTTACTAATACGTCTATTAAATACACGTCTTGTTGAGTTGGTCGCATACGTCCATTACAATGTGAAAACACACTGTCACATTGCTCGACTGTCTCTCTTGTTAGCCCTACACTGGACCTGTTGGACTGTTCCCCCCCCCCCCCCTGCTATGAGGGGTGGCCCAAGCATTGTCTTGCTTGCCACCCTACCCCCCTCGTAAATTGGGCACGACCCAGTGCCCACAAGATTATACCCGGCTTGATACCGCTCTGGGAAACGTCTCATTTTGGGTAGCGCCGTTCAGACTCTTCCCCCTGCTCGCACATTAGCTGGTACCAGTTTTACCTGGAGGTGTTCTTGTTGGAGAGGGTGGGAGTTTTGCCCCTAATGTGACAGCTGATTTGCCGGTGCATTTTCCTCCTCCCGTTTTCCAGGTTCTCCTACAATCCTGGGAGATTATTTGTTTTCGCCTTCGGTGTCTAGAGCCTGTTGAAATGGACAACTAAGCCCTTTTGGCCTTTCTTGACACGATACGTGACATGGGAGACACGTTTTATTATCACATAAGGCCCTTCCTATGGGCGGTGTAGTTTCAGTGTGTATACACGTTTATCGGCACTGCTAAGTATAGTCCACTCGCTGCCCTCCCTCATAAGGGGAACCTAAACAACATCGATCATAAAGCGTCTTGTGTACGTGTTAGCAGTTTCCCAGTTTTCTCGGACTTTTTCGTATAACAACTCAAAACGGCTTCCATGGCTAGCAGTACTGTAACCATTGTCATTAAACAGATCTTCAGATAGACAAAGGAATGAAAACTGACCGGCGCAGACATTGGTTGTGATCGATAGTGACTGGTGTCTTATAAACTACATGAATATCCGACCAAAATCATTCTGAAAGTATTACCTCGGGCTAAGAATAATTCCAAGTCCATTATGAAAACAGAACTTAAATATAATAACCGACCCTTATTTCTTCAACAATCTCTATAGCTGAATTGTATAGAGTGGGTCACACATGAAAGCGGTCCGTGTTCTAATCCTCTCACCTCTATCGATTTCATTTTATATAACCCTGTCTAACATTTGGAAGAGAGGCTTATTGGAGATTTTATTCTGGTTTGGGCAGGCATTTTCTCAAAATTATTCACGATAAATTTGGCCAATGAGATAGGCGAAAACTTTATAGCAGCGAGGGCAAACTTTATATTCGTAATATTTTAGATTTAAGCTTTTGAAAACAGTTTTCATCTGCGAGTACTAGATTAACGGACTGTCCTTGTAGTCCTGGCGGTCTCTATTTTAATTACGCCAACCGATCACGGTGGCTCTTTCGACCAAGGTTGCCAGTTCATTTCAATGTTAATAGATGGCGTTGCAAACTCACTGATTATTCACCGCAGACTAACATTGTTTACTTTTATTGATATAGAATGGATATGTTCATTTGTTGTTGGAAAATTTACAACTAAAACCAACCGGGAAATCTTAACACATTAAAACTGTTAAGTAGCCTCGTCTTTTTGTTTATTGGCACTTTTTGCGAAAATAATAAACAAAGTTTAGTGAGTGAAACCAAACTCTCTACTGGCAGTACTGTAACCATTGTCATTAAACAGATCTTCAGATAGAATAAGGAATGAAAACTGACCGGCGCAGACATTGGTTGTGATCGATAGTGACTGGTGTCTTATAAACTACATGAATATCCGACCAAAATCATTCTGAAAGTATTACCTCGGGCTAAGAATAATTCCAAGTCCATTATGAAAACAGAACTTAAATATAATAACCGACCCTTATTTCTTCAACAATCTCTATAGCTGAATTGTATAGAGTGGGTCACACATGAAAGCGGTCCGTGTTCTAATCCTCTCACCTCTATCGATTTTATTTTATATAACCCTGTCTAACATTTGGAAGAGAGGCTTATTGGAGATTTTATTCTGGTTTGGGCAGGCATTTTCTCAAAATTATTCACGATAAATTTGGCCAATGAGATGGGCGAAAACTTTATAGCAGCGAGGGCCAAATTTGATAATAGTAATATTTTAGGTTTGAGCTTTTGAAAACAGTTTTCATCTGCGAGTACTAGATTAACGGACTGTCCTTGTAGCCCTGGCGGTCTCTATTTTAATTACGCCAACCGATCACGGTGGCTCTTTCGACCAAGGTTTCCAGTTCATTTCAATGTTAATAGATGGCATTACAAACTCACTTTTTAGTCACTGCAGTTTAATAGTATTTTTAATTGAGATATATATAAAATGAATTTTTGTTTATGTTAGCTAATGTAGAAAGAAAAAGATGGGTGAAACTGTGATTTTTGGATATCCGTAAATACAGTGACTGGTTTGTACCAGTGATTTTTCATTCTGACCTGTATTCACAGTGTTTGATGAACTGATATTTTTTCACTTTCCAAACAAGGTAAAGGCTAGTATTTAGCTGCCGTCCGAGTATGCGAGTACAATCGAGTATGGAGTATTTATAAGTAATAGGTATTTAGTATTTACTCGATTATCAAATAGTGCCATAATTATCGGTTGGAGGGAAAACTAATTACAGGTTGTTTGGCGGTTTGCAATGGAATTCGATACTTAAAGGCCTAACATAAACTCTTCTTGTCGGCACTGATATTGACAATCGACATACAGCTACCTAATCTTTCATGGTTTCATCTGAATTTCATGTTGCCTGACTAATGTACAGTCAATACAAAAGTATGCGTTTTAAGACGTTTCATACAGTTGATAAGAAAAGAAAGCTAAACATGTTATTAATATTTTATAGTGAAATGTTATGTAATTTGGGCGAAATTAGTTGTCCAACATTATGTTAAACTTTAATACCAATATTAAAACTTATTTGACGTACAATGAGAAACTCTTATAATTGTGTAATTTATTTAGTGATTTATTTTACTACAGTTAAAATTTATGTGACATTAAAAATGAACATAACATAATGGCGATTGGTTTAGGAAATATTGTTTGGAAAGCAGGTCATATATTATATTATTGTAGTGTTATTTTATTTTAAATGCCGTACATTTAATAATATACATATATTAGAAGCAAAAATAACTCTAGATTAGACTATATGATGATTAGAATCATCATCGAATAGTATTAAGGTTTATTTATATATTTTGTTACTTATTTTAATTTATTATTTACGATTTTGGGGATATGATCACCGAAAAAGAGAATGATTTATTTTTGTAGCTTACTTTTCTGGTAGATAATAAAAAATAAAAGAAGGGCCGCAAAGCGAGTATTTATTCGAGTGTTTTGAGGAAGCAATACTAGCTCCGTGGCTCGAGTAACTGTTGCCATCTGATGAGAGTATGGAGTATCTCCGATCACTGGTATCTCAATCAATCACCGATACTTTTGAGATCGAGTCACTGGGAGTATAGGTGATCAAATGGTATCGGTGAAAAAATCACAGTGATTTATAGCCCATCCAGGGTTCCTACAGTATTTGTAAAAATATTCTCCCTGACTTTTCCCTGACTATTTTCCCAAGTTCCCTGACCAATTTCTCATAAAATTTCCATTATAACTTTACGGTACTATACACGTGAAAATATTAATTTAAATAAATTTATTTCGGCCTCCTCCCCCCTTACAGCCGACCTTGCCTCACCTCTCATGGAAGAATAAGAAAGCAGACATCTTGCCAATCAGTTGAGGGAAAATGATGGAAAAATAATCCCTATCAAAAATTTGTAACAAACTTGATTCCCTTTGGTATCATGTGCAGAAATACGTATTAAATAACAGGCCACTAAGAACATACTAAAGAGTTTGGTATCATTACAGTTTTATTTTACCTAAACTGTACATTTCCTGAACTGAATAGCTTACAACAGGAACTCTGTCTGCTTTCATATTATTCATGTCTCAAGTCAATTTTATTTTTATTAAAATTATCACTATAGTCATACAATAAGAAACTATGTTATATTTAGTAAAGTGAAGCTTGCTTCTTCTTCAGTTCTTGCAACTCCACGTCTATTGCTTCTCGTTTCTCTTCAGTTGCCATCATTCAATTTTTTCTTTCTCCTTCTAAATCTTTAACTTGTATATCTAATTTCCTCTTTTCTGCCTTCTTCTAGTCTTTTTCACTTTTTTCTTGCTTCTTCATCTCTAAGTATTCATGATAGCGTTTCCGAGCACCTCTCACGTAATCCAACATCTTTTTGCTAATGTGTATATTTTTAATCCCTCCTGCTTCTTGTATCTCATCATGAATGTGACGCTGTGCAATGACTGTCTTTTCATGCATGTTTTCAACCAGTAAAGATTTATTGACTGAAAAACCACCTTCAACAGTTGCATTCCCATGCGACAAGACAAGGCAAATCTTTATTACTTCCCAAAGATGTTTGTAGTTTGCTTCTCCTATTAGAAAGCTACCATAAATAGTGTCAAGTCCTACTTCATCACTAAACTGATCACAAGGACGAAATATTTCTTGAAGCTCAGATTTTTTGAGGTTGCAAAAATGCAAGTATTCTTTCTTGGCATTTTCAGCCAGAACATCATTTATGATGTTGGCATGGTTGAGTTCCTCCAAAAGAAAAGAAAATCTCTTCTGGGCCAGTTGAGGTGAATGTTGAATAACACAAGGATCCAATGAAGACAAACCTCTCACAGCTTTCTGTTTTAAGGGACTTTTTTCTTGTAGTTTTGCAATCATGGTGGTTAACATACTGCGGCACTCATGTATAAATTCTAATTTTTGTCTTTCTGTTACTGTGATCGCAGTTTCTCCTAACAAACGTTATATCAATATTTTTGCTAAGGATCAAATTTTCTGATTTTTTTGTGTCAATAGACAGTAACTTTGGACCCGTGCACTTCATAAGATCAGGTTTCACACAACGATTCATAAGGTATCTTAGAAGTTTCTCTACAGCTTCAAAAAGATATGGAGTCATTGGTTTTGATGTCTGGAACCGTTGCAGGAAAGGCTGACATTCATCTGCAATTGTCTTGCAGAACGCTAGTTTACACTTTAGGAATGGATCACAGGCTGCTCTTTTCAGTGTCTCTACAGGTTTTGTTTTAGGAAGTTTTGCTTCTTTGAGAAACTTAATAACATGGTCCCAAATTTGTAATGCCCTTTGAAAGCACTTCGCATTCTCTAACCAACGCACACCACAGAACTTCAATGGAAAAGTTGTACACCCTGTCAACTGGGTGAACAATGCTCGACGAGCTGGAGAGTCAGTCAACAGGTAGTACATGTGACGTAATAAGCTACTTATATCCCAATCAACAGACTCTACTCCTGTTCTCAAGGAACCATGAACAACATGAAGCCCACATGTTCCCAGATTTAGCAAACTACATACTTCATTGTCTGTTACAGATTTGAGGTGTTCCTGAAGAAGTGTTATAAACTTTAAATTGACATTTGGGCCATCCATTGACACTTGTATCAACTTAGAGAGTGGAAGAGGAGAAATACCATCCAGAAAATGCTTCAGTAATTCTTCAGCAGTGCTCCTATCGAAAAACACACTGTTTAAGTAACGACTGATGACTTTATGATTTTCCTTGTCCCAGAATCTAATTACAATGTCCATCTGTCCTCTTTGAATAACTTTATTCAATGCCTCATCAAAACAAATTACAAAGTTGTTACATGATTTTAGGCGGTCCAGTAAATTATTATGAAAGAATGGAGCCAAGCCATGCACAATGAAGTATGCAGCCTTGTCTCCACCAAGGGTAAAGGCATTGGCAATGGAACACTCGGGAAACATCAATTGAAAAATTGTACTTAAATTATTGCACGAATTGAAAGACATTTTTTTGTCAACAACTTGCATAGCCCAAATGACTTCCGCCTTAGTTATATCATCTTTTATAACAAAAGTGTTATGGTTTCTTTGAGGCACTACACTAATTTCACTTTTAGCAACAGCTTCCTTCTGCGACGTTACGATTTTCGATGAAACAGAAAAACTCTTCGAGCAACCAGCAGAATCATCACTAGGTAGAATGTCTTTGTGTGCCAGAGATTCTCTTGAAACTGGGGAGCTCGATGAACCTGAATCACTTGACTTTTTTGAAAAAAAAAAGTCAACAGAGAGCGTTGATTTGTCAAAGTTTCAAGAGTTTTGATATGAGTTGGTCCTTTTGCATGGGAAGCTAATGCTTGCTTTCCCATATTACTTAAGTTTATAATTTTTTTGCACACTTTACAAAATGCCTGCAGCTTATTACTTTCAACACCACTTATCCAGTATGAGAATTCAGGAAAATGGTCTGGGCTTAGCCAGAGCTGGTTAAAAACGGTTTTTTTGTTAGACATTGCTGGTGTAGTCTAATCAGTCCTGGTGCACTGTATCAAACTATAACGATGACAAACCTTGAACAAGAACAAAAACAAGTGATCACTAAAGTTAAAAGAATTGTCATGTGCAGGCTAGGAGACCTCTGCGTTCACATTCTGAAATAAAATGCTACCAAAACTTGTGTTAGGGCAAGTTTGAGCATGGTAAGTGCCCCTCAGCTTTCTTCATTGGGGCAGTGGCTTATGACGCAGTAAATAGAAAAAATATTTTCTTTGTTTTTTCTAAGTGTGACATGAAGACATGAATTGTCATTTCCTTGACTTTCCCTGACCTTTTTAAAGCTTCCCTGACTTTCCCTGACTATTATTTTTTTCCCTGACTTTCCCTGACTTTCCAGAGCGTAGGAACCCTGCCATCTCTGATAAATAAGGTCTCATTCAAAAAACCATTCTTATTTGCCCACATTTACCAGACACAAGCACCAGAATGTGCAAAACCACCCACTGGGAAAACTTTTATTTCCATCCCCACCAGGCTTACGTGTGGAAATTACCACGTAAACCTGACGGAGAACTGATCGTCCCCCAGAACACACCCCGGAGTCTCAGTTGATACCAAAAATTGCACTGACCGGTAGTCAAACCGGGGTTGGGAGGTTCCATGTCCGGTCCTTTTTTTTTATCGATCCCTCCTATTCCCTTGATGTTCCTACTCTAGCCCAACCCATAACTTCCGAACTTCCCACCCTTAGTTTCTTACTCCCTGTGCGACGAAAATCTCCCACAGGATGAAGTTTATTTTATTTTCACACCAGGGTTGTGTATGGAATAGCTGCGTAGCCGGGCGGCAAACCACTATTTTTCCCCGACCAACAGGGGCCAGCCCTCATGTTATTCATTTTCAGCCGTTTCTTTTTTCTTCTTACTGTTTCCGTCTAGTTCCTCTCCTTTGTACATTGTATGTTTTATGGTCCTAGCGACCCAGTATGAGCAATGGGTGGGTTTTTGTATAACTTTCCCACCCCTAGCCCAAAGAAGTTAATTTTCAGCCCGCCAATATCATTTCATGTTCAGTTTGCTCGCTACAAGGGTAACACATTTTTTTTTACAGATTTTCATGAA
>JBCFYV010007055.1:0-10274 GCA_039000515.1 Timema cristinae | reverse complement strand
ACCTCCCACCGCGACTCACGTTCCCGGGGACATTCCCTCACCCCCACCGCGACTTCGTGTTCCGGGACTCGGGCCCTAATCCCCTCCAACCTTTATCGACCCTTCTGCGGTGAACTCACGGATGGGATACACCCGCCACGCGGCAAGGCCCACCGACAGAAGACCCTAAAGAAGACGGCGACAACGAAACAATACTCCACCCGTGGACCCATCTTCTACGATCCCGACCGCAACCACCAGACCCCCGAACGCCAACACTCCGCTCCAGCATCTTCAAGAGTCCCTGCACCGAGATTAACCAACTCCTCCCCTCGTCTTCCCTCTCACCACCACATCCGACCCCCACCTACTCCGATTTCCCCTTTCAGCCCTGAGGGTTACCATCTGCACGCCCTGGCCACCCCAGAACTCGTCTATGCTTTCTCCCCCATCTCCCTTCCCTACCCCCATCAACTGGACACGCGAGATCGACGCCTAGAACTCAATGTCACCCGGAGAATGGACTTCGACTAGACAAATCCAGTTACCCCGAAGTACCAGTAAAAGGGATAACAACATGGCAACCTTCTCGAAACGCTCAGCTGACAAGAGGCTTGGTATGCTGACGAAATAACGGTGCTTTGGGAGAAATAGAGAGAGCGCACACAAATAATCTATTTTCAAACTAGGCACCGACACGCACGTCGATATTTGTCCCACAGGCCCTCATCCAGCCCACATGGATACCAGTAGTCTGAAATTAAATAAATGCATATTAATTACTATTTACAGTAAATAAAAAACACTGGAAAGTCTCTAAAGATATATATCGTAGGCCACTAATTACCCATGGACAGTCTTTTTTCCGCCAAGCAAATCCCGTCTTCGGTAAAATACATCAACTGGTCCAGGCTATTGGGACCCACAGGTTGAGCCGCCTCGCCAAACGTCTGGGGCTTCGTCATCTAACAAAGAAGACGAGAATACCGCTGTACACCAAGACGTAATAAGCAAAATAGAAACCATTAAAAATTACAAAAATGATTTTAAACATACCTGAATTTATCCAATTTTCCAGTGCGTTGAAACTCATCTTGATACTTGTATAGCGCAATCACAAATTGAAATGACCGACTGTAATGATTTTGAGGTATATTTATACCAGCCTCAAAGGGCGTGCCGCCTGTAATGGCCGAGGTTGTGCAATACACATCTGCGATTGCACAATGCGTATCAGATCCTTGTAAGTCCCGTTATTCATAAATCTTCTAGCAGCCGATGAGGACGGACGACGCTCTGGTCGAGGTTGCCCAATACACATCTGCGATTGCCCAATGCGTATTAGATCCTTGTAAGTCCCGTTATTCGCCATAAATCTTCTAGGCAGCCGATGAAGATGATGTACTGGGTTGCCACTTTGTTCATGCAATTGTGGTACACTTTGGCGCAGAATGAATGGCAAGTGCGGGTACATAAGAGTTGTGGTTATCCAATGGCCTTTTTTCTCACTCTCGCAAATGTTGTGTGCATTGAGTGGTATGCTGCCGGTTGGTGGTCGCCCCGCAATACCCTTTGTAAAACCCGTTATCCTCCAGACACCTTCTAGCAGCCAACGAGTATGGATGTGTCGGGTAGACGCTCTGTTCATGAAAATGTGGGTACACTTTGGCGCAGAATGAATTGCAAGTGCGAGTACACAAGGGTTGTGGGTACCCTATGGTACAGAATGAATAAGTCTGGTTTAGCAAATGGTGGACAGACGCAAACCTACTTGATTATTACTTGTTTAATTCTAGACAATTTGAAACTTCTGGTAAATACTCCCACGCAAATCAGCACTTATTTCACTCTTGCATGAAAATCATTACGAATGCCATCTCCAGTGTTACTTTTTTTTTTCGCTAATGGTAGCGTGACAATCTCTCAATCACCAATTTGCCCCTCTGGCGAGGGAATATTCCTTTAGCAGCGAGAGAGAGAGAGAGGACAGAACTCTATATCTATTGTTTTTATGAATAAAACATAGTACTTATTAATTGGTCACATATTTCAATCAGAAATATTATTATTGAGTTTGTTCAACTTTTTGGACATCTCCAGAATATATTTTTCACTATATTTTATTTAAATTAACTAGAACCCTAACATTAATTTAATAATTTTAATACAGGTGGCCATCACTGTCAAAAACGATTCTTATCTCTATAATAAAAATCTTTAGAGACCAATTTTATGTTTTATTTATTTACCCCCCCAAGTTTCTTTTTTTGTTTCTGTTTCAAACCTGCGCCATGACATGTATAGTTCGATTCTAGGGAGGGTGGACGAAGATGGTTTTCGCACATTTGCTGAAACCCTCAAGTTTTGCCAGATAGGGTAAGTGTCAACTTATATAGTTATCTGGAGGAGGTCATGGGTTTCGAATCTCGTTTAGGTTATTTTCTACTCTCCCAAAATGTTGTACAACATGTATCTAGGATGCGTTGCTAAAAATGTGTCGGAGGTATGGGGTTACCGTGCAGGGGGGTTCGAGTTTTGATTTTTATACATCCTCGGAGGGGGATTGCTAGCTTTGGCTGTCCTGTTCGCTGTCGCACGCGCTCTTGTAATCAATGCCTGATAACGGTACATTCTCAAAACCTCGACAAAGCACGTTACGGGTTTGAACAATCGGTATTGGGGTCGTCAGCTCTGTCGACCTTTACGTGACTTGAAGTTTACGACTGTCCACAGTGGGCAGGTGTGTCATAACCACTCTGCGATTTCCCCTAGCTCAGATGATGAAGTTTATATTTTCGAGTCCATGAAGTGAAAGTTATAGTAATCAGCCGTTTCCAAGCGATTGTTAGGAAGGGCGGGGGTTTTGGGGGGTGGAGGTAAGAACTAGTTGATGAGCTGTGATCACTACTCTGTAAGCGGACGAGCAGAGGAGATGCCCCCCATTCTTGCCAAATAAAAAACCGTTAGACGAGATAGGCCCGCTTCGTGTGCTTGTTCAACCCCCCCCCCCTACCCCCCCCGGGACAGTTCCATCAGAGTCTTGTGACGGAGGAGCCAATGTTCATTCTACATAAGACAGCCATAGCGCGAGGTTCGTGCAGAGCCTTCATGCCGAAATGTCACGGACTGTATGCTCCCCTAATAAATAAACTACAACGCCCCTAATCCTAGCCAATAATTAATTATCAATAATTAATTAACAATCATTAATAATTAATCATCAAGAACCAACATGTCCAGGGGGCTTGTGGGGGAAGAAATTTCTTAATCATCACTTGAGAAAAGAGGTCAGGAGGAGGGGAGGGGGCTATTTATAGCAGCCAATCAGAGAGCGATGAGGCGTGGTCACGTGACCCATTTCAGCCAATGAGAGCGCTGTTACTTGGTATCGGGAACACTACTGATGTCAAATAGATAATGTCAATAGATATATTGTGTTTGTTTATTTTTAAGAAATTCTTAAATTATCTTATTTCTATAAGCTCATTAGGAAAATATATATATTTATGGTGATTTAAAAAAGTAAACTAAAGATTAGGGCTAATGTTATAGGGGATTTAATTAGTAAATAACTTTTTTTTTAAAACAGCTCTTTACATAAGCTACGGGATTTTTTTTTAATAGTATATATGACTTAATGTTAACATTTATGACTAATTCTCCCTTTAATTTACTTTTTTGCAAACTTGTGTGCATTTTTATGTATTTGAAATATCAATTTTTTGTTGAAAGCTACAAATATGTTTATGTTACATACTTCTTTTGTTTTGACAAATGCAGTGCATCTATATTTTTTTATTTTAAACAATATGATTCATGCAAAGATGTTGTTTTTTGCCACTACATGAACGTCATTCAACGCTCCATTTATATATCTGACCATACATAATAATTGTTCAGATAACTAGACATTCTTCTATGACTAAATATTATATTGTGTTTACTGGGGTGGAGGCTAGAGAAGAGACTTATTTCAATAATGATTTAGAGTGAAATTTAGCTCACATGTATAATTTACTAGCAGGCTGATCCATTCTTTGTACTATATCAATCTATTCAAATTGGGACGTTCAACATCCGGCTGCTAGTATTTATATAATTCCTCCTTGCACAATACGAAGCTAGCTATAGCATATCACAATTTAAATTTCCTGCTCACCTTTCACTCATAGATTTGAAATTTTAACACTTATCTGATTTTCTGGAGTGGTCCCCATACCTTCTACCCAAATTTCGATTTTTCTACCGAATTTAAAACGTCTTTCTTATTTTGACCCGCTCCCCCAAGTCCTGGAACTTAATTTCGTAAATTTTCCTTGTTAAATAAGGTGGTCCTTCTAGAGATCGTCCAAATTTAAACTTCCATCCTATCTCGAAGGTGCATAGATTTTTCTGAACACACACCTAAACTCACTTTATTTTTTTATATATTACTAGCATGAAGTACAGCTTTGCCGGGATAGTAGTTAAGTGTAACTAAGATTAAAAAGAGTAAAAATTAAATCAAATTAATATTTATAAGTTATGTAATAAGTTTTAAAAAGGTTTAAGTGTATAAAAGGGGTACTAAGGGAAAGTGACGGACAGAGAGACTGCATTGCGAAAACCATGACGAACCATTGCGAAATGTTTACATTTATCGAAATCTCGAGTTCGATTATTTTTGGCACTCACAATACTACTTGATATAGATCGTTCCTTGTTTTTATTTTGTTATTTTTAAACAGTAAATAAGGTAGTTCTAATTCATTATTTATCTGGCTTTGGCCTTGCATACAATATATCGAATCTAATATAAATATTTTTTAATAGGAAATTCGGTGGTTATTTTAATGTGCATAGCATTTATCTCTTTTGAAATATAAATCTTTAACCTGGATTTAAAAGTTAGCTTATGCACATTATTAATGTATTTATTAAATAATATTGAGTCTTGGGGGAGACCAATTCCATTTTTCCCTGTCTTAGGTGTGCCACTGACCTATAAATTGGGTATTTTATTATACATACGAGTATATAATACCCAAGGAAGAACAAACAGAGAAATTCTGTATTAGGTGTTTTTTTTTTGTGGTATAGCTTCAATTTGAGGAAACACTCAAATTCTCAGAACTACTGAAATAACTAAAATAACTTAATATTTTGTTTTTGCTTAGAAACATCTTTTACAGTATTTTATTGTGATAAAAAAATGGAAAAACTATCACTTTTTAAACATTTTCACGTAATTAAAATGAATAGTATGACACAATCTTACATAATTTCTCATGTAGTAACTAGTCAAGAGTTGGTTTACTTCCATTCTATTTTACAATTAGGAATCAAATTTTCATAAATTTGTCGTCAGTAACCCATAAGGGAATGTCTGTGCGGTGCACTGTACCCTTTATAAATTTTTTCAAACCTCTAAATATTTTAAGCAAGCTTAATCCTGCTAAATTTAAAGTATGGTGTTGCGAGTAAAGAATATGCCTACTCCGATTAGTTTTGTTTAACTTTTTATATCAATTGTATAAAGCCGAAAATGACGAACTCGATTGAGTGTATACATTAATTTGGACACCCTTCGCTTATAAATTGTGGGCAGGAGGAAGATCACAAACCAAACATGTTTGTCAATGAATAGCTCTTATCTCAGTCTTGAAAAAAACCACCCGTGCTATTTAAAAAATAAGTTGGGCTATATTAGGTTTTATATGGTTTGTTGTGGTGTGATTAAAGATATTATGTATATTATCTGATTTACAATCATTCTAACATATTAATTAGTGCCTAGACTGTTACTTTACAAGAAAATAACGTCTAGACCTAACAATAATATTATATTTTATAAATAATTTTTTTTAATGAAATACAAACAATAGACACTGGTTAGCAAAATTCAAAATAAAATTTTCATGCAATCATGTTATTAAAATTTTGTTCTTAGAAAAGAATGTTTTAAATTTAAATTGTATGTGTATTCTTTAAATATTCAATAATATATTTTGATCTAGTCCTATGCTAACATGTTTAATTTCCATTTTCCAATCTATCTACTACATTTTTCTTTAAAGTAATTAATCATATTTTAAATATTGAAAGGGATATATACTAACCACTTTCAAAAATTAGTTAGACAATTGCTTTGTGTTCAAAATAGAATAAGTGTTTTTTTTTTTTTTTTTTTTTGGTGGGTATTTTTAATAAAATCTCGTGGATTTTTATGGAAGGTAGATTTTTCCGTCTTAGCTAACTCTATTGCTTTAATTTATGCAATGTAAAAAGACTATTGCATCTAATTTTTTCGTTTACTTTTTTATCTTTATTTTTTAAATTTTTGGTGCTAAATCAAAGCTAGCGGATTTAAACAGATAGATGTTGGGTTTTTTTTTTAGGTGAAAACTGAAAGCTAGTAGACCAACACTATCTTGGAAAATTTAAAATTTTCAGTAATTTTTTATAGTCGTTTAATCCAAGTTTTGGGCCTAAATCAATTTTTTTTTATGAAATTATTTTTTATTTTTATCTTAAAATGGTCATCTTAAAGTTGTTCATGTTTTCGTTTTTTGACAAATTTACGCCCCAAAGAATTTAATTAAAATAAAAAAAAATTAAAAGGTGCTTGCCCGCTCCGACCCCACCACCGCCATGCTTAGTTTTCTCACCAAAATTAGCAAAAGGTAAGGAATGGAAATCTAACTATATACTGCCCCTCTTTTAAAGGTAAAAATTGAAATTTATTCTTTCTTTGTTTAATAATGTTTTAATTTTTCTATAGGGTCTAAATTATTTTTTTCAACTGGTGTTAAAAACGTAATTATTAACGACCCCTCTCTAAAAAAGTAAATTTTTTTTTCCCATCACTTTTGGATCTCAAAAGGAATCCTCAAAGGGTTTATTGTTTTTATTCTACTATAAGAACCATAATAGTAGCCTAAAGTAGTCCTAATTGTAATTTTGGTTTGTAAATTTTTTAAATTTTTTGTTTAATATTGCTTTTAGTGTTTCTTTTTGTTAGTGCAGGGTTATGGGTCACGAAAATTACGAAAAAGACATAATTAAAATATTTTGAAAAACACGGAAAGTCAGATTTTTTTTTTTGGTCATAAAGTCAGTAATTTTTGTTTGAATTTTTTGCACATTCCCCTTCAAGTTGGCTTCCTTTCCGTTGGCACGCGAGTCGGAATTGCTGATTGTTTTTTTTGTGATTCAACGACGTTAAGTTGCCCTTTGATTAAATTTTAATGTGGGTGTATTGTTCTGGGTGTGATAGTGCTTATGCCGTGTGTGTGTTACAAATAATGGTTTTCGAGTGCTGAATTGGAAATTTAGGTTTTTTTAGTGTACGGGAAATACCAGGACGTTTTACACAAACCGTGCGTTCATCTGTGTTGTGGATCTGGATCAGATGTTGGCGGCAATTATAAATTTTTTACGCCTTCACTGATCCGACTGCAATTTGAAGGCGGTGTAAAATGTATATTAAAAATTTCAATATTAACGTTGGCAGCAAATAGCAATCGTTTTCGCAGTGAAATATGGCGTATTTTTTTTATAAAATATAAAATCATACTATTAGTGTTAAATTTGATCCTTGACGTAATTAATTTAATTTTAAGACCATTCATTCAAAACAGTTGAAATTTACCAATTTTTAAATAATTTTTGTTGTCTTATGGGCACATAAAATACTAGGCCTAAATTTTTTTTAAGTATGTGTTGCGTAAAAAATCCATATTTTTTGGGGGGATTATTCAAAGATTTTATGTGTGAAGTTTAGCTAATGTGTTAAAAGATACCTGGTAAATGTTCGTTCTGTAACCAGTCAGCTGCTGATCATCTTCTTCTTACGGGGTCGTCCTCGGCAGTCAGTTGTTTCGGTAGAGCATCTCGGGGTTATAAGTATAATGGTGGGGTAGAGGTACTCAGCGATTAAAAACATATAAGATAGTGTAGTATTTGAAGTTTTAATTTAACAAAAAATTACATAATGATAATACGGCTAATTAATTTAGATGAACGAATTAGTTACATTGATAACGACAACTTTTTTAGCCACTTGGGCTAAATATCCTCTCCCCCATCTCTCAGGTTGAAAGGTAGGTAGTTATTACAGGTCTACTTTATTTTAGTGTTAACTGGCCTGTCTCCCGATCGCGTCTGTCCCGCGTTTGACGCTTCCTTCCACATAATGTAAAACACAGACGCTCAAGCGAATGCACTGATTGGCCAGGAGTCCGCGCCAAAACCTCCCCCTCCCCGAAAGACCACACGTGTAAGCAACAGGTTGCGTCTCCAGCTTCAGGTACAGTTATTAATACATTGCACGATGCTTAAAATGAAAAGTAATAGTAATAAATTTGGATGACTCTAATATTCCAATAAAGACTTTAAATAAGAAAAACTATAAGATTAAAAGTTTAAAGACCTGAAAATGAAGTTGAAGAATTGAAATTAAAACATGCATTGTTTACAACTTTGGTTATGATGTACATAATTTATAATTACCATAAAACCCCACACTTTCTTATAATTAACCATTTAATAGTAATAAAGAGAATTAAATTAGGCCTAGATGAAATGAACAATGTATTTATCAGTTTAGTACTCTGAGTAGCTTGAGCATATTAATATATAAACAAAGGCAAACTAATGTAAATTTAAACAAGAAATCGTTGAGAACTAAGGGCCTAAACCTGACCACTTTACAGTTCAAAGAGTTTTGGCTGACTGTTGAAGAAATAAATACTCAAAGTGGTTGCGCCTGTTGAAAATGACCAGTATAAGGCTTATTGTATATTTTGTAAATCGAAATTTGATATAAACCACAGTGGGTTGAATGGAGTGAAAATTTATGGAAAAGGTAAGAAGCATTTGGAACTAACCTCTGATCTACTCCAAGGTAAGCAAAAAACGCTCAGCTTTATATATTCTGAAAAAATTGGATGTAAACAGCCAGAACCGGCAAAAGAATTATTACCTTCCACAAGAAAGCCTACTTCTGAAAATGATGTATATCTGGTTGCAGCTTTGTCTACATTAGTTGTTTCATCTTCCTCATCTCTTGGAGGACCTTTAAGTAAATTTGTGTAAATGATGATACCTTGAAAGCAGAAATTCTGTGGTCCATGAATAAGGTTATGACTCATACTTCTGACAGAGGTTCATGTATTCCCAGTGATCTTTTCTCAATCATGTTTCCTGACAGTGTAAATAGCACAGAAGTTAAAATGCAAAAAGACAAACTTGGCTATTTGACAACCTTTGGTCTTGGCCCCTTCTTCCAAGAAAAACTCTCGGTGGAGTTAAAGAAGATTGCATTTTTTGCAGTTTCACTTGACGAAAGACTCGATAGAATTGCCCAAAAAGGACAAATGGACATCATTGTCCGTTATTGGACTCAAGTTTAAATGTGGTTTTGACCGATACTTGAACTCTGTGTTTTTAGGTCATTCTACTGCATCTGACCTCCTTGATTCCTTTACGTCAGGTATGTCTGAATTAGGACTGCCTTTAAAGAATGTTCTACAAATTGCTGTTGATGGACCTAATGTAAATTTAAAATTCCTAAGGACTTCAATCAAATGATGGGGAAAAATGTAGATAACTCTGAAGACAAGAAACCTATTGATGTTGGCACATGCTCTCTTTATACAGTTCATGGGGCTTATAAGACAGCTCATAATAAATGTGAATTGCAAGTTCATAATTTTCTGCGTTCGTTGTATTATCTGTTTAAAGATTTTCCATCTCGAAGATCTGATTACATCCTCTCAAGTGGATCAGACCTCTTTCCACTTAAATTGTGTTCCATCATATGGGTGGAAAATCAAAAGTAATTGAAGAGCCTTGAAAATTATTCACACATTTAAAGAAATGTGTGGCTTTTGTGTGTTCCAAACCACCTGAAACAAAAGAATTTCGGTGTTTGTACGAGACTTCCTAAAAGATAACCTTCTTGAAGCAAAACTCTTTTTCTTTACAGTCAGTAGTAGGAGAAGTGGAACCATATCTTAAAATATTTCAAAATGACAATCCATTGTTGCCCTTTGTACATGATGAACTTTATTCGATGGCACGTAGCATTGCTGCTCGCGTCCTTAGGCAAAGGTTATAAGCAATGTGAAAAACTCAGTACAGCTCTTGGCCAATTGATGACAAAAATGAAAATCTATTGAGCTTTTCGGACTTAGACATAGGCTTTGGTGCGAAGAAATTTTGTAAAAATATGAAAGATTATAATGTACAGCTCTTTAGGGAAAAGATTGCGTCACTTTTTTGGAAAAGTTTTAAAAAAAGATGGGGGGGTTCCT
>JBCFYV010007053.1:0-34667 GCA_039000515.1 Timema cristinae | reverse complement strand
TTTTAAGAAAACAATGAAACAAGCCCCACAATATCTTGCAAAGACCACAAAATTCTATTATATTTCAGATTACTGAAACATACTTTGAAACACATCTTGAGAAAAAACATCAGGTATAATACATATAAGCTTCAGCTTGTGTAAGAAATTCGTTCACGACTATAAAACACAGTTTCAGTTTGCAAGAAATTTTGGGAATATGCCTGCACAAGAACAACATTTTAGAGAAATGATGTTGGTTGAGGTACATTTTCATCCAGAAGGGTTTGTTAATGAGCAAAATTTTATAATTAGATCCATGGAAAATCAAAAAACAAAAAAAACCCAGACTAATATACCCTGTGTGCATGGATGTATGGTGTGGAATTATGCATAACAAGAGTTGCCAAGCTTTACTTAGATGAATTATTATTATTATTATTAGCACCGCGTCTTACTACCGTTCGGGTTATACGCACTTACGCTAATGTGTAATGGTAGGGTGATTGTGAGATGAAATGAAGGACCTACAGTTTAACGTGGAATCCGAACCACGGTGGAGACCTGGCATTCCTCAATTCACAAGATGTCTTGTCAGAGGTGAAGGAAGGATTTGGTAATCAGTTTACTTAGATGAAAATGCTAAGGGTATGACAGTGAGTAAATTAATAAAATATATTGTCACATGATCCATCTCTTTCTGGGGCCAGCTCTGCACACCATCTATGAACTTTGGTTACAAAAAGAAAAAGCCAGGGATACAATGAATATTTTAAGTGAAATTCTTGGTTATCGAATAATCTATGTAATTGTGACAACTGGCCGGCAAGGTCTCCTGACCTAACATCATTTAATTTTTTCTATCGAGGTACTTAAGGAAAGTGTTTACAACAACAATTTTAATCATTATCCATCATCAACTGCGGCCAGGTCATGTTTAGTAAATACTTTCAGGTTCACATCAATAAACCCAAAACAATGTATTATTTGAAAGAGATGTAGAGAGGAAATTCAAGGAATTGGTTCAACAAACTTTGCACTATGTCTTATGAAGTGTTCTTTTGAGGTCACATTTGTACATTTCTTCACACAGTCAACCATTAACAAATATGTGTTTTAGAAATAGTTGCACACATCAATCATTGTGTAAGAATTTTATTGTAATTATGTTTCCTATGCTATTGTTACTTTTGTTAGAAAATTAGCTAGTAAAAATTAAAAATCAATTCAAATTTTAAAACAGTTTAATAAAAACTAAATTTTAAACATCTTGCGCCCCTTTAGCAATTTTTCGGGTGCCCTTGGAGGATGTCGTACATTTGAACCATGCTTTAGCCTTGGTAAAATGGGTCCCAAAGAAGACTCATGTATTTGGGAAACATAGTATATATACTTTTTAAATTACTAGGATCCCTGCTGCTCTATTCCATCACACTAATAAGCGAATGTTTCCGAACCAAACTTAGACATCGAACTTTATTTAATTTCATTTGGCCTAAAAGTCAGTTGGCCAAAAGTCTTTTGGCTAAAATGTTTTTTCGAATACAAAAATTGATTTAATTAAATTCGACAAAGTCATTTGGCCTAAAAGTCGTTGGCCCTAAAGCCCTTTGGGCCCAAAAGTCGTTAGCCTAAGTCATTTGGCCCTAAAATCATTTGGCCTAAACTTTAGGCAAAAATTTGGCCCAAATGACTTTTAGGCCAAAGACTTTTGGGCTAATGACTTTTTGGCCAAATGACGGGTACTGCTTTTAATTAAAAATTTTTACGTTAATGAATTGGGGGAAATTTGGGGGAAGGTCGAAATAGAAAAAGTGGCCCCGAATTTGCGTGGAGGGAGAGGGGAAATATTTGGGAAAAACCACCCCAGTTCACCGCCGAGATTCAAACCTCGTTCCCCTTCCTCAACAGTCGAGTCAACACGCTAGCGGTTAGCCCAATTACGCACGAGGCGGGTAAAGAAACAGAAGATATTAGTTCTGTAATGACAAAGCTGCGATTTTTATGTAGTTATCATATAAACAAAATATGTTGTAAAAAATTATGTAATATTTTTAAGTAGCTTTTTGACAAATATTTTGTACCAAAGTTCAATTATTCGGGTTTTTAAATATTATTTTTAATTAGTATAAAATTAACTTTAGTGGGACTCCTGATTTTTTGTTCGAAAGATGTTATTTACGTCCTAGCGGACACTGAGAACAATATTTCAGACATTTGGTTTAAATTCATATTATTTTTCATTTTTTGGGCGGGTCTCTTTTTTAAGCTCTGCAGGGGCCCTAACATATTTTAACATTTTAAGTTTATAACCCCAAACCCCGAACCCCGACTTACCTGAAGTTATGACAATTTTATATTTCTGCTAAATTATTAATGGTCCAGCAAGTTTTAAGACTATACTTGGCCGGTCTACTGCGCTTGGCGGCACAGGAGAGTGGGAAACCAGCCGTTGCCCGCCCGATGTCGGCATGTGGATTTTCACGTCTATTCCCCTCCATACCCTAGTTTTCAAATTATTTCGTTTAAAAGGGGGTTGTGGATAAGGCACACATGGGTTTTTTTTGGGGTTTAAGGACCACCGCCCTTTACCTTAAAATTGGATGTTTCACGTCAAATTTGTCTTTTCGACAATTGTATCATTCTGGATTCTAGCTTCATAAAAAAGCTTTATTTTTTTCTTTTTTTCTTTCCCCTTCCATTTTGACCTTTCTTAAGATTTTCATTATTTAAATCACCCGTTTTTTTACCCGTTTTTTTTTCCTTATGTACCGGAGGGGATTAAAGCTGGATTGAGCGGGAGGCGGAAAAAGGTTTAGAAGAAAAAATGGCACTATAAGTGAAGGTGTGTTGGATTGGTGGGGTAGGGGTAAAAATAAGTTTGTAAGTGGACATTTTTCATGGACCGGCGGTAAATCGTGGGCCAGGATGATGAAGGGACCATACATTAGTCTTCGCAGAAGAACAATTCACGGCCATCTTCGACGGCTACTCCGTAATTTACGGAGTATACCAAAACCAGGGTGATATTCCGTCATACTTCTCTCTACCTTACATCATATATAATTTTTTTTCTTTTATCATCTGATTCAGAGTTAAATCACTTAAAAGACATGTCAAATCTTATATATATATATATATATATATATATATATATATATATATTTTCTTCTATTATACTAGACTACTCAGTTTTCCAGATCTTCACGTTAATCTACACTCCTGAAGACACTTAAATTGGACAGGTCACGGGTCTTGGACCGTGCGGGGCCAGCGTGTTTTTTTCTCTTTCCATTTTTTTGTCATGTTATGACAATTTTTTTTTAATAAGTTAAGAACATCTTTATATATATATATATATATATATATATATAATATATATATATATATATATATATATATATATATATATTATAGTGTAATGATATTGATCTAGATCACTAAATTATGTAAAAAGTCATGGATGAAGGCAATTTTTCTTTACAATAACATATGTAGAGTATCCTTTTATGATTCATCCATGAAGAAACACGTGCATTTCAGAAATAATGGAAAAAGGATTACGCCATTAAAATATATTTTTATACCATTTTTCCTGTTAAAGGAACAACTACGCAGTATTTGGCAAAGACGCCAATTCCCTATACCAATAAGAAGCTAGCTTTCACAACACCTGTCGCCAGGACTCTTTCTATTAGTTTGTTTTTACACTTCTTCCCGAAGAGACTTTGCCATTTCCTTCCACCACGGTTACGGGCAGATTAGCGGAGAGACTGTAGTATGTGGCATCCACATTAAACTGACCAGGATACAAAGGGGCTGTTTTGTTCCAGGTACAAAGCTGAATATCGGAACTTCTAAGTTTTGGTTTAGAGGTCCATATTTTTCCATAGGTTACTGAGCTGATAACTGTCAGGGCTGCTCCTGAATCGATCCCCATGTGATGTTTAGTTCCAATCAAGATCACATTTATGTGGAATGGTGGGTCGTCTTAGTTTCAGATCCCATAGGAAAAACAGCTGATATGCCATATATAATTCTGATCTTGCAGGTTCCATGGGTGCTAGATGGCTGGTTTGTGGGTGTTGCACTCTTTGTTTGACGTCATTTTGTTTCTTCGACCTACATTCCTTTCTACGTGGCCCCAACTTCTTACAAAAACGACATATCGCATTCGCCCATGGACATTCAGAGATGAAATGCTCTTTGTCACAACGATAACACCGTTTATCCTTTAGTTGGCTTGGAGAAAATCTTTGTTGATTATTGGCACATCTTTGTTGATATTGTTGGTTTCTAGATAGTCTGTGTACTCCCATTAGACCTGCTTCTTGGCCTTGGTACCCAACTGGTGTTGCGGAAGTTGGCCGCATCACACGTTGATGTTGTGCCACTGCTTCGCTATTAATGCCATGGAAATTGCCTCATCTAACTCATCATTTTTTTTTAGAAACCACTTCGTGCTGCATTTTCTCATCCGCGACACCCTCCATTAAACGATCACACAGCATCCGATTTGCAAATATTACAAAGTCACAAAGTTTGGCCCTCTTTCTAAAAACGGCAACATTATTCCACAATGGACTCGCCATGTCACTGATCCCTTTTGCTGAAATTGAAAGTTTGTAACAATTTCATTGTGTTTTGGCGTAAATGACCGTTTAACGCACTAACTAAATCACCAAATGATTAGAATAGGGATCCTCGGCGCCACTAACGCAGTTAAGCGATCAAATGTTTATCCCCGATCACACAAAACAATATATACCGTTTCTTCTTATCGTCGATGATGTCATTAGCAAAGAAAAAGAGTTTCAACTCTTTGCGTAGTTCGTCCACGTGAGTGGTTGGGTTGTATCGAGTTCCCGAAACTTGATAAAAACGCTACCATTATGCACCTTCGGTGGCTTGACCTATATCATGGGTTAAACGTATCAATCACCTCGTTTGCCAAACTGCTATGTCCTTTCAATACACATTTTTAGTCTTGTACACGATCCACAAAACACTGCGCACGTTAAAACGCCAACAGCACAAAACGATTAAGTCTTGACGGACATGTTGTCATCACTTCCTGCCATAACTACTCTAGTCAGCTCAGTCCAGATTGACCGCTTACCTATACATTACTGCTATAGAGTATATTACACTGTGATTAGTGGGTTTACTGAGAGATTTCACACAGCAAAAATGCTTAGGGATTTACCACCCGCTAAGTGAACAGAAATTTAAGTATGTTCTGTATTGCAGCGACTATCTAATTCTTAAATTTAAAATTTGGGTGGAAAAAAGTTTTGAATTCAATTCAAATCAAACTTGGGTCTAGAAATTGAAACCACTTGAGCTGTGAAACCCCCTTTAAAGAATTTAAAATCGAATTTATTTCAAATTTGTATAGCAAAAGGGGTGTTCTCATATTCTTTTACTTTGGCTGAAGTTAAAAAGGGACTTCAGCAAAATAAAGCTAATTAAAAATATCAACAGATAATAGGGGCCCAGAAGAATTAAGGGCAATGTGTTTCTTAGAAAAATAGAGAATGATTTCCCAAAAAAAAAATCATTAGGACTAAGAATTTTGCATCAACGAGGCTAGAAGATAGTGTTATAGTGTTTTCCTAGTAAATTATTTGTTTTAATATGCATAATTTTACACTTTGTTCTTAGTTTTCGTCATTTTAATCAGCAAATTAAATTAAAACAGTCAACTATGGGCCAGAAAAAATTTAAAAGACTGTGTCTCTTAGATAGAGATGATTTGCAAAAAATCAATTACACATTAAGAATTTTGATAACGAAGGCTAGAAGATAGTGTTTATTTGGGTTCTTGTCAATTATTTGTATTTATATGCAAATTTACACTTTGATTTGTTTTGTTGTTTTTTTTTAAGGTTGTTATACCTAGTTTGATATTTGTGTAATTTTTTATTTATTTTTTTAAATGTACGTTTTGGATTGTGAGGTCTAAAGTACTAAGAAAATTTTAATTTTAAATATTCCACTTTTGAATCTGTTTCTAAATATGTCATTTGAAACTTAAAAGATTTTTTAGACAACTAACACCTTTTTAAATAAAATAATTTTTTTAAATTTTAAATTTTTTTAAAATTCCCGTCTGACATGGGTTTTTAAAATTTAAGGTTTTTGGGAAAAAACTATATAATAATACATATATCTATAAATAATATTATGTGTTTATTATATGAATATAATCACGGTGACCTTTATTTCTAACTGAAAATTGGGCAACTAGCAACATTTTTAATATTTGCATAATCATAACTAGGGCCCTAAGCATAAGTAAGACAAAATTTTCAATATTTTTTTTTTAGTAATTTAAATAACCAATTTAATTTTAGAAAATTGTCATGTTAAAGAAAAAAGGGTTTACTAAAATGTAATCAAACCTACGGGGGTATCTAATCTTAAGATTAAGTGGCTAGTAACCGAAATTTTAAAGTTTAATAATATGAGTTTCGAGAAAAAAAAATTTTATAAAAAATATAATAGGCTATTAAATTTAGAAGTTTTTTTGTTCTTTTTCCCTTTAATTTTCTATCTTTTTTCAGTGTTTAAAGATAAGTGATGGTTTGGGTTCTCCAATATATTTACCCCTTGAGGTAGAGCTTTTAAAAACCCTTGTTTTTCTTAATGTTTTGTAATTTCTGTCACGAGTTTTGAACAATTTTTGTCCCCTAAGTGCTTAAAACCGAAAAAAGATTGAGGTCTTTTCAGAAAAAGTAAAATTTTCAATGGGATCCGTTTAATGAAGCGTTAGTTCTGGAGGGAAGAACAAATCCACAAAATCTTAAGATTATGACCCGTTATTTCATCCTTTTCAATCCTGGAACATAGGTAACCACTTTGCTCCGTCGAAATTTCTGTTTTGCCATTTGACAAGTTTCCGTACTGTCGAGATGTATGAGTTTTAGCCCTTAGTTCGTTTAACAAAAAATATGAAATGAGGGGCATACTTTTTGATACGAAACAAAAAATTTTTCTATTTTCCATGTCGGTTTCTTTAAATCATCCAAAATTACTTTCCCAAACTTTCTACATGCCCTTCAGAGATTTTAAATGGTTATACAGTGGTCCTAGAACACATAGTTTCCTTCGGTATTGTAATCAGCTGTAGGGGTGTTTTACTTCGGAGCTCTTTAACTTTTTGGTAAAAAAATGAAGATTGTTTTTGTAACAAGTTTTTATGTAAATAAATTTTTACGTATGCCTCTTTTTTGCTGATATTTATTTCCTCATCTTTTTAAAATTCTTTAAAGTGAAGGGAAAATTTTGGGAGGGACCTAACCATTCTCATTTGGGTCTTAAAAAAAGATTTTAACAGACGGAGGTTTGCTGGTGAAATAAATAGCTTTGAGTGGGTCCTCTTTGTAGAAAGCTCCAAAGAGGGTTTGAAGTCTAAGCATGTGTGTTCGAAAAAAGGGAAAAAGTTTTGGTATCTATGTCAATGAAATTTGCAGAGTCCTTAGTTTGCCCCTCGAATTGTAAATGTGTAAAACTTAAAAGTTTTCACAAAATTACTCGATCAACGGAAGGAACGGCGCACTGTTAATGCGTTATCGACACATGTGCCCTGCAACATCAAAAAAAAGGGTTTTTCAGTGTTTGCTGATCATTTACGAAAGAGGTTTTTTGCAGCCCTTTTTTTTTGGCACCCGAAAATTTTTTTGGTATTTGTGCAGGGTTACCAATTTTCTTGTCGTTCTTGCGACTTGAAAAATAAAAAAATAAGTCAATCAGTTGATCATTGTTTCATGATAATGTGTTAGCTCTAAAACTGACTTATTCCCCGTAGGACATGGAAAATCTTCAGTTGGTACTAAATTTTCAGCCCAGTTTGAGCTGGGCAACATTTTGTAAAAAGAGTTACCTCAATTCTTGTAACGTTTTGCCCTTTGGAATAAGAATTTTTTTTTTTTCATAGCTTCGCTTTTGTTTTGCAGCAGGTATTTTGGCTTTAAATATGTGGAAAAAAGTTTGATATTTTCAAACAACGATCTAAACTATGATTTTGTTTTATTGTAAAGAACACAAGAGCTTATTTTGCTCAATTCCTTTTTTGGGCAAAATCATTCTTGTACGTTGTTGGTTTTTTCGTTTTTTTTGCTTTTGATTGTTTACCACCCCTCTTTCGAAAAAAAAAAAAGCCCAGCAAATCTGACAAAATGCAAAAAAAAACCGAAGGATGAACGCACGGTATGATGTCCTTCAGAATAAATTAAACGGATTTTCCGCGCCCTTTAAAGGTTGGAGGAGGGGGGGAAAAACTCGGCCGCCACACCACGCTCAAGGAAAACACATTGGTTTTTTAGTACTCTCAATAAAAGTAAAATATTTAAATGTAAGATTCCATATATTTCTTTCAAACTTTTTCTCAGTCAGACAATTGTGATATTTTGGTCGCTATCAGGTGTGGAACCAGTAAAATCCCTTGTCCGATTTTTGGGAAATTGGTGCGAAATTAAATTTCATCCCTCCCGTTGGGGAGGTATGGGTTGGGTAGATACATCCTAGTACTAGTGTGATAGAGGGGCCTGCAGGTTTTTTTAGGTGGTGCGAGCCCATTATGGCGCCCTGTAATGGCAAAGAAACTTATTTTTTACCTCAAAAAATATCGACCCCAAAAAAGAAGCATAGTTAAATATGGTTGAAAAAAACGTAAAAGAAACAATATTTGTTTAAAAAGGGTTTTTTTTAAAATATTGTCAGCAACTTTACCCCCCACAAAGTAATTTAATTAAATTAAATTTAAAAATTTAAAACAATTAGATGAAAAATAAACTAAAACCCCAAGGATTGCCACTTCTGTTTTGCGCTGCAAATTTTTTTATTAATTAGAATAATTAAGTCCTGGATCTATTTTTATAGATAAATTCCCTGATCTGACAGTCTATGACAATGATTGAACGTAAAAAATTTTTTAATAATTTTTTATTATGAAACTTCTTTCTCCGTTAGGCCAGTTAAGGTTGGCCCGCAAATTCGAAGTGCTGTAACATTCGAATATATCTGCCAACCATTTGTTTAATGTTGGGAACTTTTTTGGTTTCTGATTCCAAGTTTTAAACAATGGTTTTCGGTATAAAGTTCCTCAACCCCCTTCCCCCCCAGATTTATCATTTTTCCCTTCGGTAAACATATTTCTAATTTGACGCCTTTCATTTGATTTAAGGTTGTTTTGTTTTTGATAAAGACATGTATCTTTAAAAATTGGGATGTTGTGTAAAATTTAAACCAAGCTTCTAAATTGTATCGACATAGGGTAAAGACGTTCATTTTCCAATTTTCAGGATCTGTTGGGTGTCTTCATTCGTATCAATAATCTTTCTTCTCGGATCGATGGCTTTTAAAAAAAGGATTGTTTCAGCTTGAAAGAATTTCCCTAGTGTATCAGAGTAGAGAATGACCGAAATTTTTCCATTGAGCAGTTCTTCAGCATTGTGAGCTTTTGGTATCATAGTTCAGGATGATTTTGCTTATTTCAATGTTACTTGAAACCATTTTATACAAGCCACCATTGTTCTATAACTAAATTGCTCCTGTTTGAAACCGTGACAAGGTTGATGTTTCATGGGTAAATTTGTTTCTTTGTGAAGATCAGAGGGCTTCCGATGAGGGTAGTGATAACGACTGAGCGAGGCTAGAAAATCTACTTCAACGAGTTTCAAAAATTTTTCATTTATAGTCTTAACGTGTTTGGGTATCATTCATCGCTTTGTTGATCCCGAGATAGAACAAACAGTTTTGAAGAAATACAAAAACGATTTAACCGTGTTTGGCGGCATTGGTATTTCAATTTACGCTAGGGCAGCCCATTTGGGTTAAAAATGCTCTGGATATGGTTCAGAATCCCTTTGTAACTTTTGAAGTTATACTTCTTTAGGGCGTTATGAAAAAGATAGAGTGAAATTTTAAAATGGGGCGCATCACTGTAAACAGTTTCAGGTTGAAGTTAAACGCTATTAGTCTCGAAAAAAAAAGTACCACAAAATAGGAATAGAAAACCTTGTTAGTCGCGATTTTTGTAGCTCGTGCCTTGATACTGTTTCCTTATTATATTTATCACTGTTTCTAGTGTACTCACCCCAGGTTTTTGTTTCATACAGTGGATTTATATGTGTAATAAATTTTTCAGAGTTTGGGTTTAATTGAATTTTTTGATTAAAATTTTTTTTACTATTCCCTAAAAATTAGTGAAAAAAAAAGTGCCCTTTTAGACTTTTTCAGTGCTTTCAATATAATGAGGTTAACTATCGTATGATTTTTTATGATATAAAAATTTAAATATTATTTTTTTTGTATTTATTATATTTTAGTTTAAGTTTAAGTCCATTAATAAAACATTAAAGTTTATAGACCCTTTTTAAAACTTATTTTAAAGTTTTACACTGCCAAAATTTTTGTGAGAGATGTCTTTGGATTGGGGAATACAACCCCCTTTGGATTAGCGAAAATTCCCAAATTCGTAGTTTTGGGTTTTGGAATACTGCAAGAAAAAGCTATTGCGTTGTTTGATGTAAAAATCCCAAATAAGGTAGTATTGTTTTTTTTACATGTCTAATTGAAAAAAAATTTTTTGTTGACATCGTTTTGTTTTTTAATTTTTCATTATTTAAATTTGGGGTAAGTTTGTAACTAATGTATTTTAGCCAATACAATTTTAAATTTTGCGCATTTAAAATTATTGAGTGGACATATGATTTATAGTTGCGCTATCTTGAGTGGTGCCAATAAGACGTACTTTGCTCTAAAATTGGGGTCCTTTTGGGGAATAGGGTTTTGGAACTATTTCAACTTGTGCTGGCGAACTTTTTGCCCCCTTTTGGGTGAATGGCGTAGGATTTAAATTGAATTTTTTGTTAAAATTTTACTATTGTATTAGTGAAAAATTGTGCTTTGATTTTTTTCAAGTGCTCCATATAATTGAGGTAATTCCGTATGTTTTTATTTATTGAATAAATTTAAAAAAAAAAAAAATTAAAATTATTTTTAAATATTAAATAATATTTTTAAAAATTTTTTTTTTTTTTATGATCCCAAAGAGTAATTTTTCTCCGGGGGTTTAATAAGTCCAACCCATTTTTTTTATACAAAATTGATCCTTTTTCATATCTTGGCTCGACAACCCGTTAAATCCAACCCAAATCTTGCCCCGTATTCAAGAAAGGGAGACTCGCTCCGAAGGTACTTCCCGGCTTGAAGCATAAAAACACTCCCCCTTGGACTTCACCTTCATTAGTGTCAACAAAACGAAAATTTTTTTAAGATAATGTTCACGTGATGACTCAGTAGTGCAATCCGTTGATGAAAAAGTTTAGATGACTTAACGTAGTCAATTTTATTTGAATTCATTAAGGGAACCCAAATCACTCGTTTAAATACGTTGCAAAATAGTGGCCTTTAGTCCCTTATTAACAATCGGCGGAGGTGTCTTTCTCAAGGGTAAATTTTTCTAAACAGTTGCACAAAACCCCAGGAAGTTCATTTAGGGTTTTATGGTGTTTCAGATCCAGGCTTCCTCTGAACGAAAAATTATTTCCGCAAAAAAAGATACTAGGGGACATATTTTTCCCGAGGATAGACCCCCGTGATTTTGTTTCAATCTTTTTTGCAAATGTTGTAATTCACTAAAGTTCTTATCGAATGAGCTTTTTTCCAAACTGTGCATGGCGCTGGTGATCTGAGAAGTTCGTGATTTTTTGAGAGATGATAAGTGTCTAGTGTCAAATCTTCTTTTCTAAATTATAATTTGGGAGTTTGTTAATAACAGCAGAAAAAAAACAATTACTTATCTCCGATTTAGAGTCACGGCCATTTCTTTTAAGTTTCTCTTTGGTTTTCCTTTGAAATGCGTTTTTGAAAATGATGTCCATTTTTCTTGGTTTTTTGTTGTTCATTCGTTATTACAGGCCTGAATAATTTTTTTCATCTCTGTGGGAGGCAACGAGCGACCCTTTGAAATATCATATTTTTATTTTTGAGAGGTGCGGTGATGTATGTTGGTATACCCTTTGTAATATTTGAACTGATATGACATTCTGAAATAGCAAATCTTCTTGTGGATTTCTGCTCTTATCTTCATGGGTTGTTGAAGATTCAAATTTAAAAAGGCCTTTACCGTCCGGGGTTGGATAGTTTGTGATGTGATGATGATTGGATGACTTCATTCAAAAATTTTGCTACAATTTTGCAGCTTTTAGTTTTTCCCCTTTCTTTTTCGTTTTCTTTTTAAAAATTGTGCGCAGATAATTTTTTTGGAGGTGCGACATGTTTCGTTGTAAGAAAAAAGGGGCATTTATTTGTAATATTTTTATCCCCAAGGTACTGAAATTACTAAGTCAATTCTAAACCTAAATTTTTGGGCCTCGGAACTTTATATGGGACCACAAATAAAACCCTACTAGATCAAAATGTATTGAAAAGATGATTCATTGGAAATTTGGGGACTTGCCTACAAGTTAAATTCGTTGAAGTTAGTTGAACGGGATTTTAATTTTAAATTAAATCAGGATGCCTAGCACATTTTAGTTGATATAGTTTGCCTGTTAATGTCGAACAGGTTTTAAGAGTAAAGTGTTTACCGTCCCCAAAGATTAGGTGAAAGGGAATTTTGGAACTAAATTAGCTAATTTATTTTAAAACATTACTGTCTATTATTTTAAAGTTTTAGTCAAAATCCAAACAACAGGGTTTTAAATAATACCCACTTGAGACATTAAGTAATGTTTAAAAATTTTTTAATCTAAACAATGTTAAGTTATTTAGTGGGCTAAAGCAGGGAAATTTTTTTGCTTTTAGCAACACTTTGCAGATGACCCAATTAAGATCGAAATCAGAGCAAAAAACCCGTTCCTGTTTTTAAAAAAGCATTTTCGTTAAAAAAAAGCACAAAAAGTTACGTGACCCTTCAACAGAACAACCCGGCCACAGCTGGGTTTACCAAATTTTTTTGACTGATTATTTTTCATAAGTAGGGGATTTGTATTTTGTTTATTTCAGCTTATTCGGGGAGAAATAAATACAAAAGAGTTTGGCCCAAAAGTTTAAAAATAAAAGTACGTTTGTCATAATTTTATTTGTATGAATTATGATAGGTATAAAGCTTTTAAATAACTATAGCAAAAATTATCGACTTTTAACATAGTTGGTTTGTAGATAAATTACGTACACAGCCTGTTTGGGTGAGCTTTTTTTAGTTAGGCACTTAAACAGGGTCGACAATGTTTAATTGACATTAGCTAAGGGGTTTGATGTTTGATATTTGTTAACCCTAAATACGTTTATGAGTAAGAATTATTTTTACCCAGTAAATTTTATTTTATTTCAAGATAAACGGTTTTGACTGAGGCAGGGCCGAGAAAAGGTTGCTGTTTTACCGGAGCTAAAATAATACCCGAAAGGCCTGTCCCAACGTTGTTATAATATAATTGTATTTACAAAAAATACGTTAAAGGCAGATAACACAATGTTAATAATTCAAATTGAAGAAGATGTTTAATGATGTCAGGGAAGCCCCTTAGACTAGCTTGGTTTATGATCAATGATCTACGTAAACAATATGTTTTTAGGGTTTGATTTCCCCAAAAATTTTATAATATTTCCCTTTACTTTAGCCCATATAGGATACTCACAGAATATTAAATTTAACATTTAGTAACGTTTCGACCCCATAATTACCGTACCGATTCAAAATTCATTGGAGTCGCCATTGGGACAATCATACAATTCCCGTAAGGGTCAAGCCAAGAAGGTGGTGATTGGTGAAGAGGTCCCAGCGGCGGGCGGGGAGGTGGACAGAAATAGTGAGGGGAGCTGGTTGCCTCGACTGGTCGGTAGCACCAACCTAGATATGTTGTATAAATATTTTGGGGGAAGGTTATTTGTAATAGGTGGGTTTTTTTTTTTTTCGCAGTCGATCTTCGTTCCATTTTCTGCGCCCCTTTAATGGACCGTGCGGTCGCCCGCTCGCACGCTAGGCGCCCCAGTGTGATGGGGGGTTTTTGGAAAGGGATGGTGGTGGATGGGGCCCCGGATGTATTTGCATAAAAGCCGAAAATCTTTCAAGGGGCCAAAGCCCACTTTAAATTTAAAATCACTTTATGCATTGTATCCTCTCCCTTTAATCATTGGATCGTTTTTTGGTAAACGCTTTCTTTTGAAAATAAAGTATTTCATTTTGGTTGTGTGCTATAAATATTCGTGTATGCGTTATCCATGAATTAAACCGGGCCTTGTCACTAGTGCTACGGCTTTGGAGCAGACTTTTTCAAATAGTTGTGCGGGTATTGAAAAAATTAGCTAGCAACGTTATCTTTAATTTTTCAAAACTAGGGCCCCCAGAGATACGTTTAGTATGTTGTGATGAGAGTTGGTCATCCTGAGGGGCAACCTGGGCTGATGGGCTAACTCCAATATGCTGGCCCGAGTGGTTTGAAGGCGTGATTATAGGTAAGTTTTTGAGTTTTAGATTTATTTTTGTTACATGTAGGGGAGTATGAATTATATATTTTTAAATCATGTTTTTTTTAAACATTATATGTCAATAAAACGTTTTATTGCATTGTGTAAGTGCATGGTTTAGTATTAAATTATTTTAAACTTGTAGGCCTACAAAAAATCTTTCGTGATTTTATATTAGTTTTTTAAATTATTAAATTAAAAACAAGTCTAAAATGTACCCCGGAGGTGGCTACAAATCCACGACTTTGATAAAGAAAAAAATTTTGGCGATATTCCTGGTCTAGGGAAAAAAAGAAATTTTTGTAAAGGAAGGCGATACTGGGTTAAATATTATGCAAAATAAGCTCTTCAGCCCCTATCTCTTTGCGTTTTTAAATATAAGTGCTTTTAGTGTTCACCATGAGAATGTATGGTTAAAACCCCACATCTATCTGGATTCTAGGAAAAAAAGAATTAAAACATTTAAATGTTATAACATCACTTCACTAATTACTAAACCTACATACAAAAAAAATTTTTAAAAAAAGTAAACTTAGTTTTTAAATTGGTAGGTAATATTGGAAAATTTTAACAATTGGGGATTTAAGTAAATTATACTGAAATACACAGACGGTTTGAATAAGAAAAAGTTTACACATTCAAAGAAAGTTCTGTACAAGATGTCAGAACAAATGAAAAAAAAATTTTTTTTTTTTTTTAGATAGCTTTTTAATTTCTATAGCTTTGGGGCTCGTCAAGGTTTAATATGATTTCAAACAAAATTTAGCCACTAGCTTATTTAAAACCCTTTTTAGGGGTTAAAAAAAATTTAGTTATTTTTTTTTAAATCATTTTTTTCGATATTTGAAAAATCCCCACTTTTTAAATGTTTGATTTCATTTTTTTGGGAAGGGGGGTGAAAATAGAACCCCTAAATTTTTGGCAATATTTTCTTTTACCAAACTGAATTTAAAAAAAAGTATATTATGTAATTTACAACAAAAAATGTTTTTGGGAGTTTGGTACTAAAATTCCAGATTATTAAAAATTTGTTATGTCCTTTTTCAATGTGCGTAAGTTTAGTAAATGCAAAAGACAAAAAGAGGGATTTTTTATTTATGACCCCCCTTAAACCCAAAAAACCCCGTGAAAGAAAAAAAAAAATGTGTTGAAAAATTTTTATCGCATATAAGGGTTGGCATATTTGGCTATTGAACTGTTTTTAAAGCACATAACTTTGCAGTGACCCCCATATTCTCTTTTGCACAGATGGATTTGAAAACATTGCATAACTCTAAAATTTACATACATCCACTCGCAGAGTTAAAATTGAACTAACTGAAAGTCCCTAGGTGGGGGAAAAAGCACTGGAGTATAAAAAAACAGTATGCTACGATAATGTTTTTTAAGGGACCCAATAAAGTAGAATAATTTTATGGCTCCTTTAACTAATTAGATACCCTATACTGCAACAGTTCATCGTGTAATTAGAATATGCTTAATAATAAAAAATAAATGAGTTGACTTTTTGTAGTTATATGTTTTTTTAAAATTATCTAAAAATTGTAAAATATACCCAAATTTCAAATAACATTTCATAGTATCATTGGTTATATTTTCTGGGGGTATGATGATAGTATTAATTTATAGTGTTTGGTGTCTTAGGGGAAGCTCGGTCCCAATCGTTTTAAACAGCTTTACTTTTTTCACTTTAATTTTAAAGACTAAACCGTGTTTAGGAACCCCCCGTTCTGTTCTGGGTACAGGGGGAAGGTGGAATATCAGGGAATTTTTTATAGGGGGTTTTTAAACCCGGAAAATGTTAGGGAATTTATCACAGCTAGGAAAGCCAGGGAGTTTTTTACTGACTAATTTGTACAAAACATTTAAAAAAAAAGTGTGGTTTGTTTCGGTGTTACAAAAGGGCTTGCTTAGTTTATGGCAGTCTAAATGGATGCAGGGTTTAGTATTAAATATCATTCCCCCGGCCACAAATAACTAAACATGGGAAATTAATTTGATAGTAGTAGAGGTAGAATTAATTTTTTAAAGTATGGGATAAATGCATGGTTTTTTTAAAACGAAAAATTGATTCACAAAAAAATTATAAAGGTTGACTATTCAGGATTTTTGTGTCGGGTTAACTGGTAAAGTCGGTTGTTTTGTATAATTAAGTTTCGAAAGTCACATGCTGTGCAGATTATTGTCTGTGATATATACGCTAGAATCGGTACTTGGATATATTTAGTTTCTTCTATAATTTTTTAAAATTTTTATAAAACTACATTTTTTTTTAAAACAGAATTTGGTTTGATTCTTAAAACTTTGGGGCCTTCCTTAAATGGCAAAAAAAAAGGAAGAAATTTTTTGCCCTTAACCTTTTGCATTTATTAACAAGAAAATAATCCCAGATTTTTTTTCTCCAGCCGAATGTGGCCAGTAGTTATATTATTAGCTTTTAATGAGTGTGGACATATACACGTTTTTTAAAGTTGGCTTTTGATCCCTTTGCTATACCCTTAGTCGAAAGGTCTTTTTGTGGGTGAACTTTTTTACAAATAGACTACTTGTTTTATCTTGAAATTTTTTTTTTCTTTCTATTCTTTATGAGATTGGTTTTATTGTATTTTAAATATTTGAAGATGGCCTTTCCTTCTAAGTGTAAATTCCAAAGTTTATTTACGTGGTTACGTGGCTCCTAATTTGACTAAGCTCGATACCTATTTATGTGCCTGTTATAAATCAGTATAATTAACATTCCATAATCACTTTAAATTAACTAATCAATATGAACCAAGAATGACCATTGATTACACTCTTTAATGACAATCTTTTTTTGATTATTGAACAGTTAGCTTACAGCACCAGCTTCTTCAGTAAGTGTTGAACTTAATCTTTTCCGGTAATTTGGGTGTTAGTGCATTCCAAATACGTAAATAGTTAGACGAGAAAAATTATCTGAACTTGAGTGTGCTGTGTGGGTTTAAATTATTTACTTTTGATGTGAAATATAAAATAAAAGAAAACCAAAAAGAAAAATATTTCAGGCGAGAAAATGGTTTGTGTTATTTAATTTTTCTATGTTTAAATCTTTTTAAACTAAACTTGAAGGCATAGAATAATTTATGGATTTATGGACTTCACTTAAAGATTTAGTCAATTAGTGTTTCGTCTTGCCGGTGTTATACGTGCATAATATTTTGTTCTTTGGTTATGATATTGTTAATATATTATATTTTGTACTACTATATATCATTTGTAATATAATGTAGCCTCTCAAATAATTCCATATTTTTATTCAGTGTTTTTATTTTCCATGTTAAATTATAATTTTGTTCCCGATGAATGTTCTTTCATCAAAAGTCTATCACTTATTGTTTACACACTCTTGAGTTAAGAATGGGCTTTTTATAGTTAATTAGACGCACCAATGGTTTACATTAATTGAATAACTATCTGAACTTAAACCTGGTTTCAACCTAAATAACTGGTTAAACACACAACAAAAAAAACTGGTTTATATTTGCAAAACCGTTTTTTTCCCAATCTGATACCTTGTATGTAGTAGACCCGTTCAACACCTACTTAAATTTCGGTAACCGGCCAACATCACTTTTAAAGTTAGTCATTAAGTCAACTGATTGAACATTTTGTGCTTGCTCAGAGCACCTTCAAATTTTTAGCCTAAATTTAGTTACTTCTACTGGCTAACATTATATGTGACAATCATATACTGGCTTAAAAATATTGAAAATATCGAGATTGATCAAATATTAGAATGTGTATAACACCGATGGGAGTAATGAAGTGGTGGCTAAGTAATAATAATAAATACATATTTGAAAGTTGGTGAGCGGTTCAACATTACTGGTGTAAAGCTAGAGATCGTTTACATAATAAAATATAGGCTAAGGAAATTTGTGAAAGATAATGAGGAAAAATCTTTGTAACGCAACTTATTTATGTCACTTTTCGATCAATACAACTACAAAAATCATGTAACGTACTACCTAGGGGTCATTCCATGTCCAACTGTCAGCTCAATCACTACATATACTCACCCCCACATAATGGATTTTTCAAGACATTGGTGCGGATGAAGCATATATTAAGACAATTATTCAAACATATTAATCGATTTGATGTCCCCAATTTGAGATATTGAGGTATCATAAAGTTTAAGACAAGTACACTTTCTTGGATGTTGCACATACCTTAGATTGTCTGGATAAGGTTATATTGCATTTAAAGCCTATAGCAGCAGGATTGAGGTATTTTTAAACATTCATAGAAAAGGAGTGTAAAGGTGTGTGGGGCCAGTGTAACCCTTTGGTTTCCGAGGAGTTGCAATGTACATGTGATATATGATTAATTACTTGACTATCCTCCATCTATTTGACTGGGCCAAAAAGAACATACCAGCTATGTTAAAATCTATAAAAATGAGGATACTATGAAGGAGAATCTATGCATACGAAGGGTTTTTCATTAGTGACCTATTCAGAGATTCAGTAAAATTCATGCAGCAATTTACCAAACAGAAACTAAAGAATTGCTTGCTATAAATTGTGTTTGTTGTAACTGAGTGAGGAGAAGAAAAAAATAGTTCGTAAGGCAGAAAATCATTTAACGAGATCAGGAATTGTTCTGCGTTATATGATGATCCGTGGGGGTTTGGCTGTGATTTGTAAACTATGGATCAACATTGCAACGTAAGGTGAGTTTTCTTCCACAGTTGTTTACATATTTTGAGTATCAATAACTCGGGCTCTTCGATGGAATACAAGCAAAAATCTTTTTTAACTCGTGTTGATCCATATGCAAGGACGATTTTTTTGACTATCAATACCCATAACGATGTCAAGCATCAACTTGCAGATCAGGTACATAATTAAATTCTCTTTGTCCAATTCCCTTTCAAGTAAGATGTACACCCAATAATGTTGAGTTGCTTTCAAAATATAATATGATTTAACCTCGTTATTTTTTGGAAAGGTTTAACCCTTGAGTGGGTGTGCTGGGGTAACAGGTACCCTTTCTTATAATTTGTTAGTGTAGTCAGGCACTGCAAGAAAAGTGCTGAATTTTATTTTCTTCAGAGTGGCCTTGGTCTAGTTGGAATCAAATAACTTTAATTCATCGGTCTGTAACTTAGAAGCTATTTGAAAAACTCATTGTTGAGGCATAACATAACCCCTGCTAACAAGGCTGTAAGAGGGGGGGCTGGGGGTGGGGGGGGGGAAGGGTGTTCAAAACACCCTCCCCCCAAATGAACAAAAAAAAATATGGCTTTCTTTATGGTTACACAATCTCCAAATTAATGTGCTGTGTTACCCTAAAAGCTTTCAGAGAGCTTTTCTTAGTGTTTTATATTTAGAATTTTGTTTAGCTTTTGGCAGTAATGGTGTTTTTTTGCCATAACAAAAATTTCAGATAGTTTGTGTATTTAATATTAGCATGGTAATAGTTTTTGTGGTCGGGCGTTATGTTGAAAAAGACTTAGATAACTTTAGAGCTGTTTAATATCTGGAATTTGTCCTAGGCTTCGGCAGTTCGGGGCTATGTTACCATAAAAAAAGACCCTTTAGCGAGTTCTACATGGTGGTAAGACATGGGACAACTGGGGAAAAGTCGGGAAATAAGGAACAAAATAGGGAATAAATAAAATGTCTAAACTATCATTACTTTTGCAACTAAACACTAAAAAAAAAGTTAATGATAACTAAATAAATAACAATTTAATTTTATTAATAACTGTAAACTGTTTCGTAGTACAAACTGTTTTTCATTGTGTTCAATAATAAATAACAAAGTCCCTCCTCCACTAATAAAAATGGAACAAAAGTAGTCAGGGAAATTGAAAAATGTTGCTGGAACACACTGGACACGTCAGGGAATTTTGTACATATGGTTTTGTAGCACCTGTCTAGAGCCGTTTAATATTAGAATTTTTCCAAGCTGGCAGTTCTGAGGACTGGTTGCAAAACACATTCCAGATAGTATAGAGGTTAAATTTAATTATTTTTTTTGCCATCCCGCAGTAGGGGCTATTGTACGATAACACACACTATAGAGCGATCTAGAGTGTTTAATTATATGAATTTTTTCTATCTGGCAGTTAGGGATTATGTTCATAATAAATATCGAGAGCTTCTAGAGTGTTTAACTTATTAGAATGGTCTAGTTCGGCATTTAGGGGGTTGTGTTGCTTTATCAACCATTAGATAGCTTTAGATGTATTTATTTATAATTTTTTTTTTCGCCTCGTCCTTTGTGAGATGGGCCCACCTACACCCCCCCCCCCCCCAATTTAGGTTGGGTACAGCCTTGTGTAAAGTAAACACAAAAATTATTTAGCTTAGTCTAGACACCTTAATTATAAGTAGTGCATTTTTCGTTATAAGGGTTTTGAGTTTGATCATGTGGGGCTATAAAGTTATCCTTGGTGAATTTAATCTTAGTCTCTGGGTGTTTTGTATTTATAGAATAAGTAGTTTGTAACGATATGTATGATAATAAATTTTTAGAGTGCTATGCCTAATACAGGCCAAATACAGTAGAACCTTAGTCCTCAAAATAATATGGGGGACCGATTTAAGATAGATAAAACATCACATCTTTGGATAGTTTGCACCTTTGAGTTGTGTGGTTTAAAAATACTACATGTATAATACAGAAATATTCTGACTAATACAACTTAATGTAACTGTATTCAATATGTACATACAGTAAGGTCCTTACTTGCTGCTACAGAGGTGGTTTCCCGTGCCAATTTTTTTATCTTAATTAAAGAAAAATAGTTTTATAAGTTTCAAACTATGCGAAGCACGAAACGGTGTATACATCACAAAATGCACTATTATGGGCTTATGATCTATCATTCAGTGATCGTCACCAGAAGATAATGAAGAATATAAGTACATTGTCGTGTACTAGAACTGTTATATTATACTTGTTTAATCGTTTGTTAATGTCTTGACTGAGAATATTATCTTTTAAACTTTACGTAATTCTGTTATGTTAATGCATATTCGTTATCATAATGGTTCAGTTAGCATCTGCGGTTTTATTTATCGTGGTTGATCATGGAATGTATATTAAGACGAATCTGGGAGTCTTCTCTAACATCGTAAATTGGGTGAGTGAAGTTCACCTCGTTTTATTAGAAAGTTATATAATGATTATTAGAATTTAATGCCATATAGGTAGTAATAATTTCAACTTGAAATTTTTTTAAAAAGAAGTCGTTCTGGATTAAGCAAGTTCTAATATAATCCGGGTTCCTATGGTCTACAAAACCTGGAATTTTAAAATATTTCTACCTCTGGAACTGTTATGAATTTTCAATTTTCCACTCATTTATCCTGGATTTTTCGGTTGTTTGGACATTACTTTGTTCATTATTTTTTATACTTCCCTATACAACATAATCAGCCGTTCCTTGTTTGTAGGCAAGAAACTGTAAATATTAGCTTAAATAAACTTGTGCTGAATCATCACTTGCTCATTTTTCACACTCTATTCTTGCCATATTTTTGTTAAAATCCATTCTACCGAGTCATGTAAAAGCTCTTTTATTCTTAAAAACTCTTATTAATGTTTCTCTTTTTCACAATTCATCTACAATTTAGTCGCTTTTACTTATGTCTTCCTTTTGCTCCCCTTACTTCATATTTTCTTTTCATTCGTTCCACCATCATTAAAATGTTCCAACAACTAAGAGATTTATTTTCATTGATATTGGATTCCTTTCAGAACCACACTCTTCGACCCACTCATTACTGACTAACCATACAAGTTTTTCCACATTATTTCTAAGATCTTCATTCCAGCAACTTTCGCCATGTGTTTTTTTGACAAAACTTTCCTATGCATAAAACAAGTGTTGGTGTGAACACCACTTATAAGTGTCATCTTTGACTCTTTTGATATTCTTCTAGCAATAAGCCCCATCCCTTAACTATTCCGAGATGCATTCACATTGATCGATATAACGTTTTCTTCATTTTACAACCATTACTGCACCGATAACAAGATCATTATTGTTTAGTTTTAATTTATATTCGTTGCCATTATTTCTGATTTGGTTTCCCTTATAAAAAACGCCAATACCTAAGTTTTGAGGAGACATTTATCCACAAGATCCCTTTAGTTCGTTGCCATCACAATTACGCATTCTGCAAGTCATTTCCTTCTCAGCCCATTAATTGGCATTCTGATGTATAACAGTTTTACTTGGCATTGTTCTTTTGTCATCAAACCATTCTTCACAAAACATCCCTAGTACACTTGTCCTGAATACATTTAAACACATGGTGGGTCGGGGTTTCAATCCTCGTTTCCGGACCAAAATTTATCTGATCCCTAATTTCTTCACTTGATAATATAGTGGATTTGGGTAATGCAGGCGCACCGTGGTTCGGATTCACGTTTAAACTGTAGTTCCTCAGTTCATCTAACAGTCACCCTACAACATTACACAATGCATAAGTGTGTATACATCACGAAAGGTAGTAGACGTGGTGCTGAAATAATAATAACAACCATGGAGGAAATAACACCTTATTTTACACTTGTTCAATATCCTAACCATTGCTCAAAGGTCAATCCACCTATGCTTTACTTCCATACACCCTAATTGCCATTTTACTCACCCGGATCACACCATACTCTTTAAAGCTTCCATAACCACTGTTTCTACAGATTGTTAAATTTTTTCACCTGACAGTAACTTATTATTGTGAAACTTAGATAACCCTTTATTCTATTATGTACCTAAGAAATAAAATAAGTACTTAAAACATACTCCGGCCTATGAGGCTGGCAAGTGATTTATTTATTTGTGATATTCACAAATGTTTCTGAAATGCTTGATTTTATTGCACACGTTATACAAACTAACTATATCTAGAAAAGGCTACGATCCGCTTGCCCTTTAAATATCACTGTGCATGGGGAACCCCACATTCCACCTGATTATTGCCAGCAAGGTTAAGTTATGGTTTTTAATTATTTAATATAATTACTAATTGCATTGTCATGGAATACCTTTTAAACAAAGTGACTAGGTTGTATAGGGGTAAGGTGTCGGCATTCTATGTGGTGGCGGGTTTCGATCCTCTGGTCGGATGATTTATATGATTTACAAACTTCTTCACCTCTTGACTAGTTATCTTTTGATGTGGATTGCCAGGCCCACCGGGTTAGATTCCCATTAAAACTTGTAGGTCTTCATTTCATCTCGTTAATACCCTACATTAACATTAGCGTACGTGGTCTAGAACCGAACGGGTAGTAAAGACGCAGTGCTCATATGTAGAATAAATTATATAAAACCCCCAGTGTGGGAAAGGTGCAGGGGCTTCGGGGCGTTGGGATCTGATTTAAAAAATCGGTGTATCTTCTATAATATATATTTAAATAAAATGATAATCTGTAATAGAGTGTATTTGCAAGATCTTTATACACATTGTCCTGGGGGATATTGTAGACATCTTTGAAAAGTCCTAGAAATTGTCTGCGAAAAAATCATAGTTTAGTTAAAGAACCCTGTAATACAAATTTACAAACTTATGGAAAAGTTAATGTCACCTATATTTTCCTTGACCTTTAAACTGTATGTTTCACAAATGTATTAACATTATCATAACTCCAATGAAAGATCTTTTACCGGATTTTCCAATGAACCAAATAAATTTATATGCAATAGAACCTCTTCAGACCAATTTTAGACATAATGTGACAAGCCCAAAAATGTCTTTTCTTAAACACTTTGGTTACTGCACAGTATATTACATAAACTTGAAGATTTTGTATGTTTAGTATCTTAAAAGGGTACCAAAATTGTCACCAAGTTCTCAAAATTGCCTGAACGTGAGAGAATATTTTCCTTTTTTTTTATTGATTTACCTGATATGACCATTAGTGTTTGGAAAACTTATAGTTCATCGTGATAGTGCTTAGGTTTTTATCATTCCGGCATTGAAAGAGTCCATTCGATTGGCATACGATATCTATTGGCTGAACTGCAGACATTTTCAATTTAATTCACGTGTATGCCATCAACTTAATTCTTTTTATGGAAAAAATAATTACAATGAATGCATAACAAAATTCCACTATATCTCAGACCATAAATAAGTTACTGCCAAATCAAAGATTTTTAGTTGTTTAAATTTTTGTATGCCAAGCATTCATGTGTAGTTGCAATCGTCACTATTTAATGAAGGAAGTTGTCGAATTGAATTTTTTGTATTCGCATTATGGATGAGATCCTTCTAACCTAGATTTTTTTAAATATATTATCAAAAAATTTGATAACTAAATCATATTTGTTTTTGTATCTACATCAGCATAGTGATGTTTTAGTCACCAAACATATGCTTTTCAATGTGTTGAGATTTTGAGGATTCAACCTTGAATGGTGTACTTGTGGAAAAAAAATCATCTAATAATTTATGATATTTATTTTACTCAATTGCAAAATTGTGAGTTTTCAACAGATTACCACGATTTAGTTATACATTGGAAAGGTACGTTAATTTTCTGTATTTGCGTGTGGTGTAAAAGTTAAATAGATTTTAAGTTTTGACATTCTTTTGATCTGTTAAATAGACCCAACTATTCTTGTATAGTAATTATATTAGGTAAATAAAAAATAAACCTCTCAAGGGCTGATGGTAAAGGGATCTAGGCTGCCAATGAAAGGAGATTAAGGTTTGACTCTTTGTTGGGGTGGTACTGATGGGTGGTTCTTCCCTATCTAATGCAAGTGCGGGGTAATTTCTTTAAATATAACCTTTCCTAAATACTAAAACCCATCAGCGTAATTAGTTACATAAGGGCATAAGCTTACAGACGTAAGGAACTAGTTCTAAAATAAAATAAAACATACACTAGAAGACACAAATTTATGCTAAAAACTCATAAACAAACAAAATGGATATGAAAACCATTTGGTTGAGTTTGTAGTTGATTAAGATTTTCGATGTCGTAACCAATTTTATTTTTTTAATTTCCTTTTTTAAAACTGCTTTTAGCTCTTTTTTGATTAAAATAAAGACTATGCTAAAGTTTTGTCCTGGTTTGCCTGGTACACTCCTATATTGTTGGACTTGCATCGTTAAAAATGTGGGCTATATGTTACGATTTAACGGAAACAAAAAGTATTATGTGGCAAAATATTTAAAAACTATGTATGTAATTTTTTGTCTATTTTCAATGTTTACATAGTATGTTATTTGTTTTTACATTGAGAAAAGTGCATTAATATTCTTTTTATATATATATTTTTTTAATGGTTCATTGGTGAAATCAGGACCCACTTGTATATCTTTATTACGCCAATTAATTTTGTATATGGAATTTTAGATACAAACCCCAAACAGATAGTCAAACTTTAGTGAAAGAAAAAAAAGCACTTAGGATGTCAATTATTTCTTCCATGCTATTTGAACGCCCATTAGCAAAATTGGCGGCAATCACCCTGTACTTTTTTTAGTCTTTGCTCCTTTATTAGGTGATTCATATTTAAATACCACAATAAATCATTTGGACGGATGTCATTTTTATTTTATTTTTTGCACATACAATATAATTGAAAAACCTAATTTTTTGTTGCAACAATAATTTAATTAAAAACTTAGTTTTTTTGTTTTTTTTATTTTCATATTTCCATTAGACAAACGTATTTTATTTGAATGAATTTTGATGTTTTAGGGACTTAAAATGTTGACAACTACAAGAGATTAAGATGGGATCAGGAATATTGAAATGTTATTTGTTTTTCAGGCGATTTAGGGTGGGAGGTGGGGGAGTGGGCGTGTGGGCGGTGGCGTAAACCCATGCACTTAACACATAAAGCATACATTGGCAACTGCTAGGGAATAGTTCACAGGCGCTGTAGATAACAAATCTATGACAATATGGATTTCTAAGGTTGGTTTTGATAATTTTGTATGTCTAATGATATATAACTATTAGGGAAACTAATATACATGATTTTGTTGAAGTTAAAGTGCAATTTAGTAGCTAGAACATCTTATAACAATAATAATTCAACGTTCACTATTTGGTTTGTCTTGATGCGTAACTAGGTATTTTAAAGCCGCTTCTGTTATTCAGGTTTGAATCTTGTATCCAATGATTAATTTTTTCAAAGTATTATGTATGTTTTTAAAATGCCAACCAGTGCAGTTACAACTTGTAACTTACTCCTTAACTCTATTCAGTCCTGGTGGCTGTTTTTACATATTTTATTTGTACCTAATTTCGTTGTACTAATAATATTTCACATTTCCTTTATTATAGTGTGGACTCCAATGTAAGACCTATCCCGGCCAGCACTGTAAATACCAGGGTACGTACAAATATGAATATAATAGTAGTATTTAAAACAAGCAAAAAGTTTTTAGGTTACATGAAATTTATGATTATGAAAAAAAGTTTAAATTTATTCATTTGGTTTAGTCTTAGTGAGATCAGAGAAACTCTTTTAGCCACATTTTAAGCTTGATTAAAATAAATTACCACGAAATATTAAAACATAACAAATAATATGAATAACTATGAAAGGTCTTTTGCCACATGTGTGACGTGACGATGACTCGATGGTCGGCGCGAACCGACCAGTGGCATTGGGGAGTGCATAAGATGTACAGGTGGGTGAGGCGGAGGTGGAAGCGCCTTAGGGATGCACTGGTGGGTGGGAGCAGGGGAAGCTTTTTATTGCTTCAATTTAGGTTCCATTTTTATTGTTTTCACTTTTTATTTTGTCACAATTTGGTGGTTGGGTGGACCCTTTTGGGACACTGTTAGATATTCTGTTTGTGATAAGTACACACACTCTTTTATTAAGTTTAAATCTTTTCCTAAGATGTACACATATTTTATTAAGTTTAAATCTATTTCTACGCCGTTACAATCATATTTCAATAGTTTCAATTTTTACCTTAGAAGGACGATTTTATTCCCTAATGTGTGAGGCAGGATTTATGTTTGACTTGCCATTGCAAATTCTTTTTCAACTTTTGTTTGTGAATGTATGACCCAAACAGCTTACTATTTTCCTATTGATTTAAAATAAGAACTAAAGTCAGTTTTTTAAAAAAAGCAAAAGCGGAAAACGTACGCCTAATCTGACAATTCATTATGTGGAGAACTGGAAACTATGTACCATATTCATATTGCTATTATTACTCACCCAATAAGGAAAAAGCACACCATTACCTGATTTCTCATTTAATAAACTGAACACAAAAAACATCTTTACCTATGAGGGTGACTCAGATGACACTCATGCAAGGGTTCTTTACGGTCTTGAAAGACCTGGCTTTTAATGTGTGTTTTGTTAAGGCCTGGAAGTCTGTACATTATTGGGCTTGAAGTTAGGCTTTCAGGTTTCACTAATAATTTTGAAATGGTTGTAAAGATTGTTTAAAAGTACTGGGCCCTGAAATATTAGGTAGGTCTTTTGATCAAGCGTTAGTGTGTTGCTGTTTTACTATACTCTCGAACTTTCCCGCTCTTTGTTTATGTGTATCTCTATCCGCGTCATCACCCATGAGTTGAGGGGGAGGTGGAATGTGTTAATTCTCTGGCAAACACAGTGCTCCTGTTAAATAGTTTTCTCTAAATTCTATATTAACAAACTCAATTCCTGTGCATTGCAGTTTTTTATAAGTTGCTTTCAAACATCATTTGAATATTTCTTTGAAAAATTTGCGAAGACTACCTCATTACCACTTTTACGTATTAGATTTAGTTTTGCAATAAAATACCGGATAGTATTAGTTCCTTTACAACACTTAGCGTTAATTCTGTTTATCCTTCCTAAGGGAGTTTCCATTTATTAATTCTCATATCATGGTTGCGCATTTTGGTTGTTCTGTAAATTATGCCGTGAAATGTTGTGATTTAGATGGTAGTGAGTTTCTTTGTTTTCTCTTAATGCGGTTTTATTTCTATGGTAATCCTTAAGTACTGGTTAGTTTGCTTCGTTACCGCTGAGTTTGGGTCACAGAAAGTTTTATTAAAGTGTGTAGCAAAATAATCTGCATGATAAATAAACGTTGTTTATTATCTTTTGAATTGAATTTTATTTGTAATTTCATACCGTGTGTTACGTAAAGGCCGGGCTTTAGCTTTGTTTTGTTTTATAACGTGCACTATGCGGGGAATTGTACTTTCAATGATTAGTGGGTACATACCCAAATTTAATACTGGCCTTGTAACGTGCCCAGACATGAACAACGCCAGATGTAGCATATGCTCTTCAGTATTAAATGACATTGCAAAAATTTGGGGGTTGGTCTGCTTTAAAAGGTCCATGAATGGAAAAAAAATGTAGTCTTGCAAGTAAACAAAAATTTAGAATTCATATGTTTGGTGTACACAACCAGAGAATCTTAGAGTTTTGCGGTTGATTCCGAAATACCACAGGACGAAGTAGTAAGTCCTTCTTTAATGGACAGGGAAATCTAAAGGCTGTGAAATTATTGGGCTTGCCGTATGCAGCAGTATTATTCATACAAATTTGACGAAGATCTCGGATTTATTTACAACAATGTTTTTGCCAGTGAATTGCAAAAAGTGTTTCCTTCTGGGAGAGACAAAGGTGATATATATGTTGTTTTGGCAATGTCCTTCTTTTCAGTCTTCACTTATGGAGACACGAAAAGCCACAAGCTTTCTTATGTTTTGTTCTTGTGAACGCCTCAAAGAAACGCTCAGGGACGCAGTTAGATTACCATTTCTCATGGAAGCAGTACACGTGCAGTTTGTTATTCCATTCAGATTTTCATCGGGCCATGCTACTGCAGAAGCATGTTCACTTCTTTGAAAAAGTTGATTTCTGAATTGTGTCTCGCACCCTGTCTCTACTGCACCTATCATGTCTGGTCAAATGTAATTGAAATTTTATGACTAGGTGATGACTCATTGAAGAGAAGAGGACACCACTATGTCAGTTAATTCCTATGGCAGTTTGTGGGCTTCATCTCTTCATGGTGCATTTAAGCATGCTCATTTATCATCAACCTGGGATGTGGTGCGTGTATATCTGACTCTTACTTATTTAAGGGCACCAGCGAGATGAGAAGATTCATGAACGTCACTTTTAGCCGTGTGTTCCAAAAAGTTTGTGCTTATGGAGGGTTGAAAATTCAATGTTAAAAACATGAGCTCTGAAACTGTGGCATCATGTAACTTAAATAAGTGCAGTTATGACAAGGAAACTTCCAATCAGACCAAATTTTTACCAGTTGTGAAGAAGCGACCAGTGAGCATTTGGACTCTATAAAGCTATTTATATTTCAGTCAATTGCAAAAACACGTAGAAACCTTTTTGACAATGTACCCAAACTGATACACAATGTTTCCAATTTATGGACAATGAGGATTGTTCGAAAATGCTTAGAACATCCTGGAGAGTATTTCATTAAAGAAGATGAAATAAATAAAGCAAATACCAGAAACAGACTGGTTACACGTTGAAGTTAGGGGAACAAAAGAAACAAGCTGCCAATGACCAACAATAAACTTGGGCTTCATGCAGACAAAAGCAGTCAAAACATTTTTTCCACAAAAAACAATTGCTAAAGCAAGGATGTTTTCAGTGTGATGGACTGTCGTGCTTTTTTATTGAAACGTACAGAAAATATTTCTGAAGGGGACCATTTAAGTATCCATGTGAGAAACTTTAGTTGTATGACTCCTCTCGAGATTTGCATGTGGATCGATAACTGTGACACGATTATGTGTCAGTGGCTTAAGTTACTAGTAGAGGCTAAAGACTTCGGAATATTAATGTGATGCATTCTTTAATCCTCAAAAGAATTTATTACAGAGTTTGGCTTTTTTCTGACATTTAAACATTTTAAGCCTGGACAAACTGTTTGGCGTCACTGTTATGTGCTTGTGCAAAGCCTAGAACAAAATATGACATTGTTGGTGTGTGATGAACGGTACTTATTCTATCACTGGTCAAGCAGCAGTTGCGAGAGGTTTCTTTGTAAAACAAGCACTAGATGAGGAAACTATGCACAGCGCAAATATTGCACGCCAATTACTTTGTCAACAAATTGATCAGTTGGTGGTGTTTACTAATATTGAAATACAAAAGACCTGGTTATAGTTGCTGGTGCACGACAAAAGTGGCAAAGTTCTATTTGGAGGCGAATTGAAGAGGGAAAGAAATGTGCAGAAGATTAACCAGGAACAAGTTACACAGAAGACATAGATGCACTCTCAAAGCAAAAAAAACAAAGGCTTCGGCTTATGTAGCACACTTCCCCTCTGCTGATCGCCTGTCAGAGTAAGCCGAAACAAAGGAAAACTCATCAATTTGGGTCGAAATCTAACAGTTTAGAAGAACAGACAATTAAGAAACAAATGTACATTGGCTGACATCAACAAGCGCTTTTTATAGGTTCCCTGGCTATCAAAACACAAATCTTTCAATGTTCTTTGGCCGATATTTTTTTTGTTTGAACTATTTGTTATGTTTGCTGATTCTAGGACCTCTAAAAAACTGATATTTAACTTATTGTTCGTACAACATTCATGATAGACTCTGTTTTTATGAAAAATACCATAAATAATAAGCATGTGCCAGCAGAAATCATTTATAAATTTATGAAATCCTACTCTCTTGTGGAATATGAATATTGAATGACTGCATAACGAAACCAAGGAGAGTGAAAGTAATTGACACAAAGTTCGTTTTCTATTTTTATAGTCTCTCTCCTCATTAAATTTGGTATGGTTTAATTTTTATATTGCAGTGTTTTGCTTTTGGCAGTACGAGAAATAACATTTTGTCTAACAATTATTGAAAACGTCTTATATTTATTTTTTCAAAGTGTGTAAGACCCTTGATGCTCCTTAGTTCCTAAATAGTGGGGGTTCAAATTTTATTCATGCCAAAATATACTTTAAGACTAAAAGAAAAATAAACTTAATTCGTTATACTATAGATTACTTATTTATCTCGGCGGTCGTGTGGTGCTTAAATTTGAAAGATTTGGCACATTTTCGCAGCTGTACCAATAACCTGAAAACTGTAAGTTTTTGTTGACTACCAGTTGAGGAGTCCTTTGGCAAAAAACTCCTTTTTTTTATCTTGCAATCAATAAAATGAAATTTTGAAATTTGTTGCCAATAAAAAGGGCCGGAACGCGGTCAACCCAGATTTATTCTCCCCTAGCTGGAAACTCCATTGCCATGTTATAAACACAATACTTTTTCATCCTGTTGTTTCAACTTTCCAGTCACTTTAACAGGTCATCAAACTTATGACTATGCTCAAATTAAGCATCTATTTCAACGTCTTTTAAAGTCATGGTTTTAAAATATTTCTATCATTTTCAAAAATCCTTAATGTCTTCTTAATGTTTTTAAAAACCCAGGTACTTCATTATAGAAAAAAAAGTGCCCTTTTTTCAAAAACCTCTGCAAGGCCTTGTTTTTGCATGCAGCTGCGAATAAAATTGGGGCCTATTTTTTATTAAATGTATGTCAACAGTTCCCATTTGGAAGTCAAATCCTTAGAAGTTGATGTTTCAGTAGATATTGCAAAACATTAATCTGCACTTTTTTTGTCACTAGTTCTTACATGTAATGCTTTTAGGAGAACTGGAACCAGCAGGTCTTCACTTTGTGGTACAGACCCCATTACAAGATAAGATGTTCGAATATTTGAAACTGTGCTTATTTTTTGACATCCTATTATTTTTGGTCATACAGAACTTATTTAATCAGCCGTGGTGGTTCTCACACACTGTAGGTACAGCAACAAGCCATACTTTTTTTTTTTAATTAACCATTAGTCACTCCTCATATTCATTGTGCAGGTAAAAACAGTAACTATGTAAAGCCCATTTTATTATGTTTGCTATTCTTGCAATAAACCAACTAACACCCAAAATACAATGGTATGCAGCTTATTATTAAATTAACTATTTATACTTTCCTCAGAGTTTCTTTGTAAGCCTATCAAACACCTAACAGAAATTGCCAGGGTAATTAAGAATCTTCCTTTACTTCGGCATTTAACATAATGATAGGCATGGCACAGATAAAAACACTCTAAATAAACAAAGATCAACTGCTCATTTATAGCTATTTTCCTCGTGACTGAAATAGCTGTTGTGTTTAACATATACCCAGTTTGTTACTTTTGGGACACTATTGCCATCTATGAGCCAATGTAAAACGTATTTGGCTAGATTTGCCAAGTGCCTGTCCTCTGCATCCCTCCCAGTTCCCAGAATTTTCTTTTTCTCCTTCGGGTCATTCCAATATTTGAATCCTCCTTCCTAAGTCTCTTTCCCTCAACTTTTTCCTTATTTACGTCATTTCAGAAGGGCATTTCCTCATAAGGATGTGTCCAATTCACTTTGCCTTGTACCCAAGAATCACATCCAAATGGTTCTCTTCTCGCCCCCTCTTCTTGGGACTTTTTTTTGTTACCCTGTCTGTCCACTTGATATTCTCAAGTTTTCTCCAGAACCACGTTCTTAACTCTCCAATTTTTTCTTTTCCCTTTTCCAAAGAGTCAAAAAATTTTTGTGCCATTACAGTGCTACTCTCCCAAATGTGGCATTTCATCAGTTTTGTAAGTTCAAATCAACTTGCTGCTCAGCATTTAACCTCTTCTTTTTGAAATTTTCCTTGGTGCATTAGGGCTTCTTTGTCAACAAAAATTTACAGGTATTGAACTGTTCTTGTTTTCCATCTCCTACTTCTTTTCATTGTTTATCTCCATACCATATATTCTCCCTATCACCACCAGCTGATCCCGCTTTTTTTATTTTTAACCAGTAATGCTTGTGCTTCTGCATTATTTTGTTTCTATGAGTGTTCCTCCTATCCTGAAATTGTACATCCCTCCAGAGCTTGCCTGACCAGCCACCCTCCATACGAGGGTTTAAACAGACTGGGTGACAAACAGCATCCATGCCCCCCTACTCTATCTTGTTTTTGATTTCGCCATCATTCAGCCCCACATTTTACTCGCTTGTCACAGGTACAGGTTTGCAATCTGTGTTTTGTCCCTCAGTTTTTTATACCAATATTCTTGAATATGTCCATGAATTTCTTCCACTTCACTCTATCAAATGCATTTTGCCATTCAATGAACTCAAGTATTTCTTCTTTTTTACTTCTAGCAGTCTCTCTGAAATTATTCTTCTGGTGGCAACTCTGGTTCCTTTCTGAAGCTGCTCTTATTTCCTCACACTTTCTATTTTTATTCCAGTCGCCTATTGAGTATTATTGCAACACTATTCACCACTTGATAGATGAGGTTAAAAGTTTTGTGGTCAATGCATTTGATGGCTTGTTTCTTCTTCTTTAGAGCCACCATGGGTCATCTATAAAGTCTTGGGCAGATTGTTTTGTAGATCCCATTTATAAGTTTTGTCAGAGCCATTTAATTGGTCTTTCCAGTTCCTTCAGCAGATTAGGTGGTATGTCGTCAAATTTCCCAAAAGCTTTCATTCTTCGCATGTCCTTAATGGCTCTCTCATTTCACTTTTTTTTTTTTAAAATGTTGGAATCTTTTTTCTTCCTCACCTTCTGCTTCAATCTCCAATTCCAAAGGTTGATTTTCCTTTATTGTACAATTTTTCTTTTATATCTTTACCAAATCTTAAGAGCCTCTTTATGATCCATCGCATTTTGACCTTTTTGGGTTTTTTTTTCTATTCCTATTGTTTGTGCACCTTTGTTTTCATTCCCTCCCAGTTCCTTTGCTTTTGGTACATTTAGGTCATACTGTCCATTTCTTTGCGGTTTGATTAATGTCATCACATGTTTTAATCAAAATAGTAATTCCTCACTTTTTTCTGTTTCTCTCCTTAATTGTTTAGCCTCACTAATCTTTTTTGTTGACTTTTTCCCTTTCCTTCTTTTTTACATTTTATGAAGGTTTTTTTCTTTTGATACCCCGGGCTTTTTATGCAGTCCTCTTCACTTATCCAACATTGTCATTTAGCACCTTCAAATAAAAATATTATTAATATATTCCTTCCCCTTCCACACTTATACTCCGTCTGTCACTCACTTTATGTACTACTACACCCTATACAAAAACCTTCTATGCAAATATTGTGACCTTTAAAGTGAAGTTTTTTTTAATTTTGAGATAACAACATAATGTATTTTTAAAAAAAGTCAAAATATTTCTGTAGGTAAAAGTTTTGATAAATGTAATTCATTAACCCGACTTGGTAGAA